>CAUYSK010117625.1:0-39865 GCA_963575035.1 Avahi laniger
GTACTTCCTACCAAAGTCCCCTTTGGTCTTCATTTCCTTCCAATGTGGACCAATTCCAAATATCTTAGGTTCCCTTGCTCCCTCATCTTTTTGTTTACACACCTAGAAAAAGCCCAAACCCAAATGGTGATATAGCACCTCTTGTATACTCCCGGATAGAGCTGGAACGCATTCTGCTAAGTGAAGTATCCCGAGAATGGAAAAACAAGCACCACATGTACTCGCCATCAAATTGGTACTAACTGATCAACACATAAGTGCACATATAAGAATAACATCTATTGGATGTCAGGCAGGGGGGAGAGGGGAGGAGGGGACGGGTATATGCATACACAAAGAGTGCAATGTGCACCATCTGAGGGATGGACACACTTGAAACTCGGACTTGGGGGATGGAGGGGGGAAAAGGGCAGCATACGTAACCTAAACATCTGTACCCCCATAACATGCTGAAATAAAATTTTAAAAAAATTATTAAAAAAAAAAAAAAAGCCCAATCCCAGATCAGTCCTCCTGCAGTCTCTACTTCTGAGGACGTTTTTTCTCCCGCCCCACACTCATGCTAACTTGGCCACTCATGCTCTCCACCCTCAAGTGGGCCCTCAGCTGCCCAGCGATCCCTCTGCTTCCCTAGTAAGCTCTTGCTCTCTACTACTCTAAATTTACTTACCTCATCCCTTCCCTTGACATTTGCAGTAGATCGCCTTGCTTCTGAATTCATCAGTAAAATGGAAGCCAGCAGAAGAAAATTATTTCAATTTCCTGGCCTCCTTCAATCTTGTCCTGATGGAGAAGAGATTGCATCCTGTCTAAAATGAACTCATTTTTTACTCTGAACCCATCCTATGCCTTGACTCATCCTCCCAGGAGCCTTTGCCTCATCTTCTTCCCCTCAGTTTAGCATTAATTCAGCAGTTGTTTATTTATCATGCGTTGTGTGTCAGACCTTGGGATCCAAGAGGCAATGAGACACAATATGAGCCCTGAAGGACTTAGAGTCAAACCTGTTGAGAGAATGGTCTACATTTGCTACTTTTGTATTCTCACTCGCATGCATTATTCATCTGGTTTCCACCATCTAGTTTCACCACTCCACTGAAAGTTTCCTTGCCAAGATCACCAGCAATCCCACCCCTTAAATCTAGTGGTGCTTCAATATCACTTTCACTTTAGTGATCTTTCTGCTACATTCAATCATGTGCACCACACTTTCCTTTTTTACCACAGTGTCTTCACTCAGATCCACGATTCCAGTCTCCTAATTTTCTTCTTACCTTGCTGTCTTCTCTTTGGCTAAGTTATTTCTCACTGCACAGTCCTTAAAAGTGGTATCCCCCAAGGATCTAGATTTGGCCTTCTTTTCATTGGACAACCTCACCTTAAGCAGTCTGGTCCATTCTTGTAGCTTCAGTAACTAGATGTGTACTGACAATCTCTACCTCATCATTCTATCCCTGATGGGTTCTCTTGAGCTCAAGACCTACTGACCTTCTGGCATCTTCATGTGGATGGTCCATAGAGTCCTCTAGCTTTTGTCTCTAACTGAGCTTACCACCTTCGCATCCCTTTTCTCAACCAGCTCTACCTCCCATGTTCCCGCCACCATGCAACCATTTGCCCAAAACAGAAGCATGGACCTCTCTTCTTCATCATCCACATCAAGTTATTAGCCAAATTCTGTCAGTTCTTCCTACTTATTCTAGAGTTTTTTTCCCTTGTCCCCTTCCTCTCCATCACTTTCTTAGTTCCAGCCACCATCATCTCCCATCTCCTAATGGATTGCTCTTCCCTCCTTTATACCACCCCCCCAACCCCCGCCAATCCTTCCATTATCCCCACTGCAAGCTTATGTGGCCTTTCTTTGTATAAAATCTGGCCATGCACTCCCAAGTCCTCAAGGGCTTTTGAGGGTTAAATCATATGCCTTGGAATGGCATGTAAGTCCCTTCAAGATATAGGAGTTCTGCTATTTAATAGTTTCTCCTGCCTCATCCTTCCCCATTCCTCCCTGGTGCCTTGGGCTGCAGTCATGTGGAGCTGCTGTCTACCAACCACCACTCCTTCTGCCTCAGGGCCTTTGCCAGTGCTCTTTGCTAGACCCAGATGCCCCTCTCCATCATTAATTTGCCATTTTTCAAGGCTTGTAACAAACTCTGCCTTCTCTGGATAGATTCTTCCAACCGGTGAAATCTGGGTTGAGACTTCTTTTGTGTGCTTCCATGTATCTCTCATAACATTCTGAGAACAATGTTTAATTATGTTCACTTTTTTAATCTTCCCCCTAGGCTCAGCTTTCTGAGGGCCTGCCTTCTCCCAAATTCTACCATGAAGGCACCTACTAGGAAGGTGCTCAATGAATATTTGAGAAAGGGTAAATACGTTATTTAATAGAGTCTTACATCGAGGTCCACTTTATTTGCATTTTATGATCAAACTGAGGTCCCCAAAGACGATTAATGGTTTGCAACCAGTTCCTCAATTGTCAGTGTGGTTACAAAGTTAGGATTAAAACTGAGATCTTTACACTTTTCTCCAGAAGCAGAAAAATTGAAATTATCTTCTGTGGAACCCTTTTTCTTATTTTGCATATTTGATGTTGGGAATAGAGTGCATTTTGAAGTGCACAGTGAAGCCAAATTTCATGTTTATTAAAATTACTACATCCACACTGAAAAAATACAGATTTCATTATCATGATATTAAGTTCAATAAAAACAAACCGTGGTGTGTTGTTTCAAAGAATCATCCACATTTTTTATGAAAATTAGATTCAATCTTTTTTTTCTCTCTCTCTTTCTGTTAAGAAAAAGAATTTGGAAATGTGACCCATCATCATATTTTCATTTGATTTAGAAGAAAACATTTTTCTCCTCTAAAAATTCTAGATCCTACAGGATACCACACACGTGGTTGGATTTAGATTTAGTGACTATCAAAATCTCTGATTAAGTGATTTTTTTTCCTGTGTTTGTATTAGTAGTAATAATATTTGACAGTGTTTTAGAATACTTATAAAGACATTTACACAAAAATGCTTGTAAATTTAGTGGATTAGAAAAATCATTTGTATTCACTCTCCTAAAGAAGAAGGCAGCAGAAATACTGCAGGACTGTGGACACATGTTGGGCTAAACTCAGGAGAAATCTTGGGAAATTTCCACTCTCTTTCATTTATTATTCTACTGTCCTTTCTTCTTTTTGGGGAAAAGTGATCTGAGAAATGCATCCTCAGGACAAAGAAAAAGGACAAAGAAATACCATTCATTCTCTTCCCTTTTCCCTCCCTCCTTTTCTTCTATTTTCCTTGGAGATTGCAGACTTACGAATTGTAAAATAAGTATTCTGTAGTAAAATCCAGTGTGAGTGCATTTCCTGCTAAACCATGCTGGTCAGGTCACATTTATCATTGGCTTATATAACACTCTGAGAACATATTACCTGATAGACTAGACAGAATGCTACTCACTTATACCTCACATGTAGGTTTCACATATGGGATTTACACTATTTAAAAGTGAGACAAGATAGACAACTAAACAACTGAGAGAACCGCATACTGATCAGAAACACACAGTTACACTGAGAGCAAAGAGGGAGCGTAAGATGTGACCCCTTGCATGACTGAGAGAATGCTCCCTGACCGTGACTTTAAAATGGTGAAAAAAGCATGGCAGCTGATTGGAACGAGGGAGTCGGTCTTGCACATACCTGCACCTTAAATAAAAGTTGGTAGTAGGGATGGAGGCTGTCTGGGTTTCTTGTGCAGTAGGTGGAAGCAAAAAAGGAAAACGTTTTCATCAGACAGCTTTGATGGTAACTGAAGGTTGGCATTTCTCTGGAGTGAGTTGGAAAGACATAGGAGATTGTGAATAGTAGAATTTTCTCCAGTAGCTGTCTGTGTCTGGATAATTTCTCTTTCCCAGTTAAGTCGTCAGAGAACGTTATTGGAGAAGAGGTGCCGAAACAAAAGCTTTACTGGTTCAGATTCCAGCTTTCATTAAATAAGCTTGCAAAGCAAATCCATGGTGTGGGCACTCGCATAACTAGCGTTCACTTAGAACTGGGAGCCGTGTCCCGCGAGCTTGACTCTAGGTGGGGACGTGCACTAAGGAGAGAGAGGAAATGTGGATTTTATTGTTTTGATAAGGTTTTGAATTGTTTCTCGAAAAAGCTGAAATGGCCCTTGGATCTCCACCAGCGTCTTTGGTAGATTGCTGCCACTGAGAATTGCATGTCAAGGCCTGCCTCCTCCCAACTAGGAGTCCCTGGCTGAGCCGCAGCCTGCTGTCCCTGAGAATTAAAGCAGATCTTCCTCCACACTGGCCTGCTGTGTTTGGGTCCTCTGGCTGGTGGGCACCATCAGCTTCCTGCTCAGCGGCTGTCATCCAGTTTCTGGGAACAGAGGGACATTTATTCAGTTGCCCAAAATCTGGACAGGAGATGCCGCTGGCGCTGCTGGGAACAGCAGCCGGTGCTTTTGCAGCAAAGGCTGACTGAGTCCAAAGGAACCTGAAGTTCTTTCCTCCAGAAGTTGGTCAGAAGCAGGGCACGTGACAACTCTCACTCAGATTTTGTTTCTCTGTCATTTTTCCTTTCTGTCTTGACAATAGCCACTGTTCTGTGGCCACGGTTCTGGAGGTTTTTCCTTCGTTCGGCCCTGTGTGCCTCACTCTTTGAGAAGACAGAGGCGGAGACCTGCAGGAGGGAAGGCAGGAAAAAATCTCTTTGTTTCTGGAAAACATGATCTTTGCCCCTAAATTACCACGATGTCTTTGGAGCTCCGTTAACTCCTTGCCCCACTGTGCCTTTTAAGGTCTTGGAGTGGTCTGGAGCCATTTGGAGGTTCCATGGCAAAGCTGCCCGAGGCTGTCAGCCTCTTCAGTGCGGAGACGCAGGTAGAGAAGATCCTTAGCAGAGATCCTGAACCAGGTGCCTAGTCTGGCCTGCAGATGTATTTTGTTTGCCCTACCTGCTCTTTTAAAATTACCAATATTTAAGAATTTCCTATAAAAATCTGGATTTTTGGTTCCTCTTTAAGAATTGGAAGCTTTGGCATTACTGGGCCTGAATTTCTAAATGGCAGAATGGTGGCTGCTCCTTGAGCCGGGTATGTGGTCTCTCACCCATGTCATCCACTTATGTAACTGGCTGGTCCTTGTAGATGTTTAGGCACAAAAACTAGACCTCAGAGCCATGCCATATGAAAAATCTCTATATCCGATGGAAGATTCTGCAGGATACTTCCTGGAATGCAGCAACAGCAACCGGCAACTCCATTGGTATTTCCAGGAATCTGAACAATGGACATTGTCATAACTGATGAGTTTACGAAAATTAGACTCGTCTTCGGAGTGTTCGATGCATTAATGTTACTTAGCTCTCTATACTGGGGCAAGTCTTAGCTTATGATCTGTGGTGACTACCGAACACGAGCAAGAGCAGAACGAATATAAATTATGTCATGTCCAAGAAGCAGGGAGAGAAATCATATCTTAAAATACCATAATAATCACAAATGTAAAAATTAAGCCAAAAACTTTTTTTTTTTTTTTTTTTTTAACCATCTCCCTTGACTTCTTGGACTATCGCTACCAGTGTTCTGGGCATTCAGTGATTTGAAAAAAGTGGTGTTGTCTTCTGTTGACAATATGAACATAATCCCCAAGTTGTTCTTTTCCTAACTTTTCCTTTAAAATCTGAAAATCGCAAAGACTGCCATTTTGATGTTTAGAGGAAGTGAGGGTGATTCTCGTGCAGGACAGAGTGTAAAACAAGTAGATATAATTTGAAAAGTTGCCGTTTACAATTTAGGCTTACGAGCTTTCTGGCATAATTAGCCAATAGAGCTATTTTAGAGTTATTGAGACATAAATGTTTATCTCTTGTGAACACATAAAAAAATAAGAGAAATAAATGGGTTGAAATATGCCTAACACTTCACAGGTAGAGTGCAGCTCTCCCACGATCACTTTTTCCCCAGAGTCACCAAAGTCTGTGCTTTACACGTGGTATTTTTCTCTCTGCCATCATGAGCTTGGGGGTTCAGCATTGCTAAAAAATGTGCTCTGCTTATGGTTCCAGAATTTTCTTCTAAGCCACTGACATCATACTGCATATTTTAATGCTGCCTCTGTCTTGATCTTAGCAGAAGTTGTTAACAAACATGACTGACGTTGCTTCCTTAAATGGTCCCTAAGTGCTTTTTGATTAAAATGTTGAGGGACAGTAGTTATCTAATGGAAAAACTGGGAAGAAAAACCAAGTCCACTCATCACAGATAAATAAATGGCAACTGCTCCCTGGTCTAAAGTGAGGGGAAGATTCCAGCTATGGTAAGGTGCCAGTGAATTCAGAGATATTAAAATGCAGGGAGAAAAAAAGTTCCTTAGAATTGATGAAATACAACCTATCTATGGCATGTTAAAAGTAATTTGCAAAATTAAAACAATGATACTATGCAAGGTTGGTGAGGATGTAGAATCAGACATGCGCACTCCTGGTACTGTAAATAAATAACCTTAGTTGTGTTAGTATCCTTTTCTCTAATAACCTAATTTTTTGAGCTCTATTCCAAGAAAATAACCCAAGATGAAGTTAAATATTTATGAACCAAATATTTATCACAGCATTATTTATAAAAATGAAAAATTGGAAACAAGTTAAACGTTCAACATATGGGAGTAGAAAAAAAGAAAGTTTTCAAGTATTTAATAATATGAACAAATGCTCCCTAGATCATACAAAACTGAATATATACTAGTATGATCTCGATTTTGTTTAACCACATACTAGAAGAGAGAGAGAAATATAATAGGATGGGGAAAGAAACTGGTACCAACGTGGTTTCTTTCCAATAACTTTCCTCAAACAGCATGAAAAGACTTTTTTTTTTTTCTGATGCCTAAAACCCTTCTCAGGTTTCTGTGATAGCAGCAACAGATTAAAATTTGCCACTGGGTCCTTTTGACTTTCTTATATGGACTGACTTTCTCATTCATCCAATAACTTTTAATTTCTACCCCAAATGTGTTGTAATGGGAGCCGCACTTGAGCCATGGTTTCCTGTCTTGTGCTGGGGATTTAGGGATGGCTGGCCTCATCTGATGGACTTGGGAGACAGTCCGTGTGGAGTAGAGGTTCCGTGATTCACACCAGGGCTGAGGAGTCTCCAGGAGAATAACTCAAGTTATATCAGCACCCAGGGACCAGATCTGCGTGGGCATGCCTGGTGACCTGTGGGGCAGGGATGAAGAGGCAGAAGTGGGTGGGCTGTGCAGGGCGCTCAGAGAGCTTCCAGAAGAAAAGCCATCCCATCAAATGAGTTCCAGGCAGGAAGGGAAGGGGGTGGGAATCCTGAGTATAGAAACAGGTGACTCTCTTTCAAATCCGTCTCTGGGCCTTAGAGACCACATTCTGTAACACACTGGCGCCTTGGGAGCCCCTCTAACCAGGAATCACACCACTCCCTGTCATCTGGCCACCAGCAAAGAAGTATCAATACTATGGCTAGGGGATGACTAAGCAGCTGGGAGAGATTAAGACAACCGGCTCACTTGAGGTGGCGAGACCAGGGAGCCTCCATCACCTCCACCAGGGCTGGAGGTCCTGTGTGAGAAGGTGAAGGAGAAGGTCAAGCGATTGGGGAATTGATGCTTATTGAAGGGTGTGTGTCCAAAGGCTCGGGAAGCCTGCAGAAGTCTGGGCCTCCTTGCTGTTCATTCATTCCACTAAATTTTATTGAATCCCGACCCTGCCGCGTGCTGTTGGTCCCTGTCCTGGTTATAGGTGGTCTGATGCCAGGGCTGGGGCACTTGCTAGGACTCATTTGGCACCAGCATTCCATCTGTCGTGCTCTCTGTTTTCAGGAGCCTCCTGCCCCCAGTGTGGAGATTATTTTCTGGTAAGTAGAAAGAACAACTTCCTTTCGGTATGAAATTTTAATTATTCCCAGTGGTTTTCATGAACCTTATGATATGAGGAAGGTTGTCATGGCGTTCAGAATCAGCTCCACAATCAGCTCCAAACCAGTGCTCCCTTGAGAGAAGGAGGGTACTTGCTATGGCTCCCACCTCCCCCTCCTTCCCCTGTGCGATGGCTCCCTGGTGCTCTGTACTGAGACTGTTCTGTAGTGTAGCCGACTAGAACAATTCTTCTACAAAATTCCCGGAACACTAGTGTTCTCTGTAGGGCCATTGTATCCCTCAGGATGTTTCTAAATCATCCCCTATGCTGGTTTAGAAATTAAGGAAGTAGAAAATTCCGTATTGTGTATGCTGTTTAATTGCTGAGTGATTTTTACAAAGAACTGTTTGCCTCTTGCTACAACTCCTGAAAGGATTTTGTAAATTAAATGAAATAGAGAAACTTTAAAATACCTAAGAAAGTTGTCATAGAACACAGTTAAGGACTTCAGTTTCTCTTCTTTGTTATTGTATTCACATTTTCTGATAAGACTTGGATTAAATCCTTACAGTTACTAGTTACATTTCATTTTCTCCATTAACTTTACAGTTCTGCAAAACGGGTAGTTAAGGCTTTTATCTGTCATTGCCACACTTTGGAATCCACTTGTGTGGATTCCAAAAATGGGCTGGTTTCCTATAATGGTTAGGGAAGAGTGACTGACAATCTTTTAATTCTTAGGTTCTCACCGAACCGGCCAAAGCCTTCCTTGGTTAGACAAGACAGGGGCTTTAAGACCTTGGCTAGCTTGTGCTTTGGAAGACGTGAAGTCATGGTTATGTTCAACCTGCACCTTCATCTGTGATTGAAATTATGCCATTTTAGATCATGCATACTAGGCTAGCTGGTGGCAGCTTTTCTTTTTTTAATTAATAATTTATTGTGGAAAGAAAATACTAATAAAGTTTGTGTTATGTTGAAATACTCTCATTGTGAAAGTTGGTAATGTCACCTGATTTTAAAAATTAGAAAGCCTGAAATATTATCTTCATCTTTTTTGGGCTTTTTAGCACATGTGCTCAGTGGGAATTTGTGGTTTTGGAGTCATGTTGCTAGCGGGTGCTGGCGGACATGCTTGTCTCTAGCATCACATAGCTTCCTAACGAATGTCTTTATCTTATATATGCTTAAAAAGTGTAATAATATATGTGTATGGTAAAGGAAACATTGGAATGGCACAAAAAAGCATACAGTGAAAAGTCTTTAAAAACATACTACTACTGTAACAAACCCAAACTTAGTGTCATCAAAGGACAACTGTTTTATGAGGATCATCTGTTCTGTGATTCAGACATTCATAAAGGGCACAGAAAGGGTGACTTTTTTCTGCTCCATGATATCTGGGGTCCTCAGTTCAAAAGACTGGGAGGCGGAAGCAGGAGCCGTCTGAAAGCCCGTCACTCCTGTGTCTGGTCCCTGGACTGGATAGACTCGAAGATGAAGAATGCTGAGCAGAGCACCTACGCATGGCCTCCCCAAGTGGCTTAGCTTCCTCCCAGCATGGCGGCCTCTTACGCAGTGACTGCGTGCTCCGGGCATGCATGAGTCTTTTAGCCAACAAGGAGAAAGCTGCCTTGCCTTTTCTGAATTAACCTTGAAAGAAGTCATGCAATGTCACTTCTGCTGCTCAGATTTAAGAAGAAGGGGCCTACTCCCCATCTCTCTTTTTTCCCCCCTATTTCTAGTAGAGATGGGGTCTCACTCTTGTTCAGGCTGGTCTCGAACTCCTGACCTCAAACAATCCTGCCTCGGCCTCCTAGAGTGCTAGGATTACAGGCTTGAGCCATCGCACCTGGCCTCACCCCATTTCTTGATGGGAAAAGTGTCAAGGTCATATCATGAGATGGGAGATATTGTTGCAGCTGTATTTGTAAAATATAATATGTAATCTTCCCACCCATGGGAATTTGCTTCACTTGGAGATGATTCCATATAGATCTCTCAGACTATTAACAACTGCCTAATATCATTTACTCAACCAGTACATATCATTTACTCAACCAGTCACCTACTATTGAATATTTAGTTTGTTTCTGGTCTTTTGGTATCACAGTCTTTTGATATTTTTTACTGTATCTCTTTAGGCACAGATACCAGTATATTTATAGAATATAGTCTTATAAGTGGGATTGCTGGCTAAAAAAAAAGATATGAATTTTAAAAATTTGGGTAGATATTAAGCCTGGTTCTTTGAATCAAGATTATTTTGGCTGAGTATAATCAAAAACTCAAAATAACAATGGTTTAAACATATAAGAAATTATTTTTCCCCATGATGGAATTTGGAAGTAAAGATCCCAGGGCAGTATGGTAATTCCATGATATCATTAGGAGCCCCGTCTTCTTCCACCTCCCCACTCTGAATCTCTAAGGTATGTCCTTTGTCTTCCTAGTCCTCGACGGCTGCTCCCCATCACATCCAAGCTGCAGGCAGCAGGATGGAGTACAGGAGGAAGAGAGGCCACCCGCTCCCTTTCCTTTAAGAGCACTTCCTGGAAATCATGCATAACGCTTCTTATATATCATTATCCCAAACTTATAAACACATAGTTGTGGGTTTGGGGGAACATATCCTTTTATCTAAGTGGTGATGTGCCCAGATAAAATCATAGTTCTTATTACCAAGGAAGAAGAGGATAATGGATGCAGTAGGCAACCAGCAATTTCTGCACCATTCCTTTGTATGTTTCATCTCTAATTCTCACTCACAAAGAGGTAGTTTTTATTATGCCCATTTTTCAGATGAGGAAACTAAAGCTCAGAAATAATAAGGCACTTGCCCCAATTCCCAAAGATAGAGAGTTGGGAATAAGAATTCAGACCTAAGTCCTTTTTCCACTATACCAAACTGGGATAGGACTTTAAGTGAAAAACTCAGCATTTATTCAGCCTGTTCTAAGGTATTATTGCTTTTTTCTGAGATCCCAATAAGTTTATTTGGTCCTGTTTTATTTTTGTGGTGTTTGCATTGTATATACGAAGATTAACTTTTTCTACGATAGTTATTCTTTAACTGGAAAATTCTCTTCCTCCTGCTACAAAGCCGCAATAGCCTAGGAACAGCTGCTTTTGCAACTTTATTTCAATGGCTTAATAATCTCCTCTGCTGTTTCTTCTTTCAGATCCTCTAGCCTCTCGCTCCTCACACAGTAAATTTTCATGAAATCAGGAAAGGGAATGCAGATGGCTACCAGTTTGTTTGCAGGCCTGGAATCCAACCCAGATTTCTTCCCCAGCCATCCCTAACAGTGGAGTCCACTCCACTGATGGGCCCGAGCGCTCAAACCCTGCTGGTGGTAGGAGCCTGTAGGACGGGCCCAGCCAGGAGCCCAGGATGGACATACAGTGAGCACTGGGCTGGCTCCCATCCCAAACTCCCAGCAGGCTAATGTTTGCTCTCTCTAGCAGTGGATTGGGAAATCATAAAATCATAGTCTTCAAAATAGTGTTGAGAGGATAAAATAGGAGCATAGCTCCTATTTGGGGTAGCATAGCTAGCGGGTATAAACTTTGCATTCAAATGCTCTACTTGGAAGAACCTTATAAAGAAACATTTATTAATTTGTTCTTATACTTAAAGCATCTTACTTGAATCAGCATCATATTTTTTCATTTCTAGAAATGACTAATACATCGCTACTTCACATTTTCATATATGGAATCACATTCCCCCCCAGTACTTTCATTACAGACCAATTTAATTTACATATTTATTGAACTATTATTGAGCTTCAGCATATGAGTCTCTTGGTTTTTAGGAAAGTCAGCTGAAAGCACATAGAAATATTCTGTTTCAATTATAACATCCCGTGAAATGCCCCGCTCCATGCTTCTTAACCCTGAATCTCAAAGAAATTACAATCTGTAGGTAATGTCAGAATGCCAGATCCTTAGTTATCGTCAGGAATACCCCACAGGTCTAAAGGTTTAGGCCTTGTTCCTGTTTCTCTGGCAGATATATAACAATTTATAATGTCTTACTTTTATATAATACTGTCCAATGAATCTTTTCATTTTATGTTTATCTTCATAACACGCTATTAAGCAAAGTGTAATTTTATTCTACAGAAAATAAATTTGAGAGGTAATTTATTTGTTTGAAATTCCACTCTAGGTTGATGGTGGGTGTGGGGCCAGACCCCCAGCCTTTTATTCTATAGAGACATTTCTACTGCTTGTCCCTGTCCCATGCTATGAATTCCTTTATTCATTTATTCACTTTTTCCATTCATTCTTTCAGCTAATATGTGTTGTCCTCCTTCCTGACTCAGGCACTATACTACTGAAATTCTTTCAAAGATAAAGCTCAAGAATGTAAAAAAGGCTAAGTAGTTAATAATTTGATCGTCTGAGGGCTAGTGCCCTCTGGGTGCATATTCGCCCTACTTTTAATAGGTCATGCCTTCAGCCCTGTAGTATTTACTTTCTTAGGGTCTCAGACACCTGCTGCATGTCCAAACCTTCACTTTCTCTCAGCAGGGGTTTCTCACTAGCCAGAGAACAGTAGCTTTCCCCAATTAACACCTTTGCCCTGTGTTTAGAGAAGGCTAGTGCCCTGAGGTTTTAAGGCAGATAAACAGCACGGCAGCTGACAGGTCCTCCCTCACCTGTAGGCAGGCAGGTCTTTTTCCACAACGTGGAGAATTCACAGAGCCAGCAGGAATGTCAAAACATTTATTTTTGTCTAAGGAGAGATAACTTGGAAGAAATACTCTTCCCTTTCCAGAGCTCCAGAGTCCAGAAAATGTTTGGAGCTAGGTCTCCTCATTGTATTTTCATAGAATTTTCTCTCCATTTTATCTCGTCAGCCCTGATTTTTGGATCTCTTTATGGAGCACTGAAATCCAATCACTGTCTACACCTTTAAATCACCTTATCTTTAGATGGGCACTCTGGAACCTTATCTTTCTGCATGCCCTTCCTCATATAGGTTTTCTTCTGTTAGCCTGAAGGGATCACAGGCACAGGACGCAGAGCCAGTGATTTCCCCGAGGGTGTATCAAAGGTACAAGGAAGGTGGGGAGCCTGTGCCCGCCCCAGTATGGGGGTCCCACTGAGGTCCAGAGCAGAGGTGTTAATTTCCTGACATTTATGGCCTGCCTCTCATGGGCCTGGTAGTGTATGAGGCATTGGAGGTCAAACCAATTAGGACAGGGCTAAAAAAGAATAATATAAGATTTAAAATAAAAGAAACATAGGGTATGTTTAATGAAATAACTCAGATAAAAGAGTTGAAAAGAACAACATTCAGTAAATTTGAAAAGTTAAAAAGATATACCTATTATAGTTGGGATTGAAGATTAAGGACAAGAAATAAGTAGTAAAAGCAATCATAACATAAGGGTTATTCGTACTTTTTAAAAATGTAAGATTTAAAAAAAGAGTAGAGAAAGATGGCAAATTAGAATACCCCCTAAAAGTACATTGAAGAGAGTATAAATGAAGACAATAAACTTACATGTATTAAAGTAATTGGGATATTTTAAGTAAACCAGGATATTAAATGAAAAAATTGTGAAGAAACCTCAGAAGGTTTTGCTTAGAAAAACAAATAGACCAAAAAGAGAAAATATACACAGGCTGGAAGCAAACATACAAGGTAGTAATACAAGAAGCCCTTGAGGTTTTGCCGACCTGACGTGGCTCTGGCTTCTCGAGGCCGTGCCTTCCCGAGCAAAAGTCCTGCTTGAAGAAAACACTATGAAGATGCCTAAAGATTTCCCCTGTCCTACCCCCTGCACCCCCAGCTAACTCAAGTCGATACTTCTTTTACTGAGTTTAACACATTTGTGGCATTCTACTTTGCTAAAGTTTTGTTTAAGATTTTTGTTCATCTGTGTTCAGACATGACTGTATATATTTGGAATTGTTCATTATAGGTTTGGGGTTCAAAAATCACTTGTGCCAATAAGTTAGATTTTTAAAAATTCTTTAGTTATTTGGAAAATTTTTTCACTCAATCAGGGCAAAATGCCTTTTATTGGATTATAGGAATTATTTCTTTTATTGATAAGCCACTTAAATTTATAAATTACTTTCTACGTAAATTTGGAAATTTCATGTGCTTAAAAAAGGACTATTCATATGTTTTCATACTATTATTTTTATCCATTTTGTTTCTTTTTAATAAGTCTATTCTTTTTATAGGTTTCTTCTTAGTTTTTACAATAATACAAATGAGGGACCTAAGGCATAGAGATAGATGTTAAGTAATTTAGCCAGGATTAAATAACTGGATTCCAGAAGTCACTTGGCTACACAGCCTTCTGGACAGAATAGAATCTATCTATAGATAGTATAAAGTCAGATACACTTGACTTCATTTTCTATTTTTTAAAAAATGTGAGTAAATATAAGATCCTTGATTTTATACTAGGCATTTTGTTATTACTGCCCTGAGACCTTGGCAAGGAAACCTCGTCATTCATTGGTTTTGAAAATTCACCTTTAATTTGCAGGTTAGTTAGGTTTGAATCCTGGGACCAGCACTTACTAGCTTTGTGGCGATTTTCTCATACATAAGATGGGGAGAATACCTACTTCCTAGGACGTTGTAAGAATTAAAGGAGAAAATAGATGTGATTTATTTTACTGAATCCTTGAGTGCTACATCGTACCAAACCAAAGGGCTTCTGTTATGTCTTCGCACAAATAACAGTCCGGAGGAAAGTTTTCGTTCCTCTTGGATCCTCTGCTGAAAAGACTTGAGTCAGTGACTTTGAATCTGGCCCTGCTAATGCCAGATTCCCTCTCTAAACATCAGCGTGTGGGAATGAAAATAAGAATTTTTTACCATTGACATGTTATGAGATAATTTGAAAAATTAGCTGGGAAATTCTGGGAAAGTGAACTTTGAATGTTGGACCTTGTCTCCTTCCTTCTCACGGTGCCGCCAGAAGAACATGGTGGCAACTGAAGACTAAAGCCAGCCCCAGATGTGGCTTGACCTGGGCTGGGAGGAAGAGCAGTAAGAGCTAACTTTGGCCTGCTCGGTCCTGGGGGAGCCACTGGGCCCTCTTTTGGGTCTGAAACGGAGCTTGCAGCCTTCTCCCTGCATTGGCTGGAGCTGAACTCTGTTTATAATGACGAGTGCCAAATCCTCTTGCTGGATTTCTAATCTGGCTTACAAGACACACCGTAATGAAAGCCAGAAAGAAAAATAACTCACCTGTTGCCATATTTACCACGGACCGCAACTGCACTTGCAATCTGCCCTGGCCAGATGTTTCCTTGGTGCTGCCTTCAGAACCACCGATCACATTCCCCATTTCCTCCCGAACAAATTGCTGGACTCCCCTGGCGCCTTCAGTGGCTCGATGCCAAACAGCATCTGACTCCTGCCTGTTTCCAGCTCTTGCATGGAAGTCAGAGTTTCCAGATCTGGATTATAAAATAGAAAGGAAATGCCCCCAAAGATATTTCACCATCCTTGTCTGATTGTATATTTCATTTTTACTGGTGAAGAATACACATTTTAAATATTTAGTGATTTAAAAAATAGGTGAGGACAGCATTTTTGCATTTAGTTATCCACGAAACCACACTTGACTCAGTGCTGATGCCAGACACTGTCTTCATGGAGCTTATGGACCAGAATAGGAGAAACACCACAGAAACAAATGCAGAATTATAACTCTGACAAGTACTAGGAAGAAGAGGTACACAGCACCAAAAAACATATGACCCTTGATCCATTTGGGGAGGTTGGGAAAGGCTTCAGTACCTTGAAAATCTAGAGCCCAGGATCCTTGTCCCACCTTCCAAAGTCACCAGATGAAATCTGGACACGCTTTTAAAAAGCCAACGTGTCAGTCATCCTTTCCCTAAATCCCATTTCTCCATTTGCGCAAGGACGAAGATTCTCCAACCTGTCTATTAGAGAGGAGACAATGAGTCAACTGAAAGTTTTGAGAAACACTAAAAAGAGCAATTGGTCATCGTTAAGTGCCGTTCACTCTTTAAGACATTATTCAAAATTCCGATGCTCGGTTGACTATGTTTGTTCCTAAGGCTCGAAGATGGCCTGTGACCCATGAGGGCTCTAAAATAAATGCTCCATAAGCCACAGCAATTTTACTGATATGATAACATAAAGCCTGCTGATAAATCTAGCAATGTGAAGACAAAATTAGTTTACCCTCTTACCATCTTTAAAAGTATTTGCTTCTTTTTTAAACTTTACTCCAAAGTACAGTTTCAACCTAAGACTCTTAGAGTCATGCCTGATGGGACGGACAGCCATGAGTCCGGCTCTCTGACTCATGTCGGCCTCTAACTCTTACTCCCTGTGAGACTTTGGGCATGGTGTGTCACCCCTCTGGAGCTGATTTGCCTTGTCTGTGTGGCAGGGATAGTAAGAACTGCACCATGGGCTTGTCGTGCGGATTCAATGAGATGTCACAAGGGCTCCGGTACGGTGCCTGGCCAGGCGTGAGCGCTTGGCCAAGGTTTGCTCTCTCTGCTGCTGCCCTTGATGCAGAAGTGCAGTGAGTAATAGAGGTAGTAGTGACACGTCTACACCCTAGTGTATTTGTGCATGCCCCCTCCCCAGCCTCATGTGGCAAAGCCACATGGACCCTGGAAATGTTATGAGCACAAGTGTTCCTTCCCTCTGACAGTAGTTTTCCATAATTGAAATGGAAAAAAAAAAAAATACCATCGGAATAGCCTCCTGTTTGCCCTGACGCTACGACTAGGTAAAATAACTCAAAACTCCTCAAAAATATTGCTTCGATTTGCCTGTGGGTGTGAGTACAGGTTGTGAACAGGCATCTAACACCTGCCAAACAGTCATCTCCCCCTTACCCCCACCATGTAAAGAAACCACAAACGAAGTGATATAGGAAGGTCAGACTTAAAAACCTTTCAAAGCAGGTAAATTCAAGGCAAACATTTCCTCTCCCTCCCGAGCTGGCGAGGCGTGTTGTTACTGGAACCAAGACAACAGGTACTGGCTAACAGTGATGCAGTAGACTGAAATTTTCTGTTACTCAGCCAAGTTCCCATTCTGGGTTACTCTGTGGGAAACCAGCCTTGAATTCAGTTTGTACATTGGACATTTTTTCTCTTCGTTTATGTTTCTAGCCCAGCTTTTTCAATGGGGACACAAATACTATAGCAGGGAAAGGTTTGATGGCTTTTTGAAAAATCAAAAGGCTTTATACAGGGCGAATGTTATTCTGTTACAGATTTGCTGCTTCCTTTAACAAAGCAATGGACCCTTAATGAATATGGCCACCATATTTGTGTTTGTGTTAATAATTTACACAAGCATTTATTTGTTCACTCAGTCATTTGACAAGCACATGCTAAGTGTTTACTCTGCACCAAGCACGGTTTTTGAGTGAGAAATTTGGATATATAGTCTGGGAGGTACAAATGAATTTATGAAGAAAATGTGTTGGAATGTTAGAGATCACACCTTTCCCAGAAAACACAGCCTATGCGGCGGCTGACCCTGTGTATGCAAATGGAATAAAATGGGCCAGCGCTTGATATACATTTGGAGCATTTCCTTTCAGGAATTCAAAGAATAAATGCATGCTAAAAGCAATAGCTATCACAATCTGGAAAAATAGATTATTTTAGAGAACTATTCACCAGTTTGTTTTTTTAAGCAGGGCAGGATGCTAGGGATCCAGGGGTGTGGGGCACACCTCTTCACTGGTTCCATCCCTGACAGCTGAGCCCTTCCTGGCCTCATGCAGCCACCTCACCCCCTACGAGTCCTAGCCCAACAAGTGTATGTGTCGTTCCACAAACATATTAGGTTATTTCATATCTCTCTGCCTCCACACATGTTGTTCCTCTTTCTGGAACATTCCTCTTTCTACCTTCCCTCAATATCTAGTCATTCTTCAAATCCCAATTCAAGCCTCTCATCCTTTGGAAGCCTCTCTTGCCTCCCCCAAACCCCCTCCTTTCCAGCCACCCCCTCCTCTCTGGCACTTTGTTGTATATCCACCATCGCCAACATCATACGGAATTACAGTTCATTTCTACATCTGTTACACGGGGAGAAACTGGCCGCACCTGGACGCCAGTGACAAGGTGTTGTTCTCCCGCAGGTGGCATGATCCTTAGCACAGAAGAGATGCGTAGCCACTGTTTGTTGGGCTGAGAGAACTGTGCAGGGGTTTTTGTAGTTCTTATTACGTTAGGAGTTTGATGAGAACGGAACTAGTCAACAAATATGTGCTAGGCACTTTTTTAAGTGCTGCAAACACTTAAAGAGAGCAGTGAACAGAAGAGACAAATATCCCAGCTGTCATGGAGCTTACAGTCTACATTTTAAGCTGGATACTCATAGGCTTAGCTAAAAATTCTATTAAATATTACTAGGGAAGAGGAGAACCGATATTGAGATAATTAACAGTCTTTGCCATACTATTGTTTCATTTTCTCTGTGCTTAAATGGACATGTATATCTTTTATTCTTAAGAAATGGTAAACTGGTAATTCTGGTTTGTTTGTCTTAAATGCTTGTGCTGAGCTTTGATGCATATGTCTTAAGAGCCGATTTAACAAGCGTCTCATTTTGTATTTGAGAGAGAGAGAGTGAGAGAAAGAGAAAGAGAGAGTTGGGAATAACCAGGGCAAGCCCAACTTTCAACGAAAGTGTTCTTGAAACTTCCTTCATGTGTTGTTGGCTTCACACAATAACATGATAAACTAGGTAGATACAGCAGATGTTATTGCCCCATTTTACAGATGGAAAAACAAGGCACAAAGAGTTCAAGTAAATGCATTAAGATGATAGAGTTAGTTGGTAGAAGAGCTATTATCTCCTGACTTCATACTTTTTATTTGATTAAGGAGTGGTTAGTTAAATAGTAGTGTCAAGGAACTCGGGATCAATAGGTAACTAAACTATTTACTGTCATTTTTAACTGCAGCTGTTTGCAGAAAGGAATGAATCAAAGAAAATCTTTCTGCACAGAACACGGACACTTCCTTCAGCTTTGTCCTGATCCTCAATCCAAGGGACTGCTTTGCCTTTACATCGTCACTGCAGTTCTGCCAGTTCTTCTCCTCCCACAGAGCAGCTCCTGCTGGTGAGGTCCCCCAGTCAATGATTGCTTCATTTAGCAAGCCCAGTCCTTGGGCTGTGACTTTCTCTGTGGTCACACTGGCTCCGGTTCTCCATGACCTCATGTTTCAGAGGTTCCGTGTTTTGCCATAGCATTGCCCTGCCAGGCCTGAGGACTGACTGTTTATATCGGTGGCATTTACCCAGCACCACCATTAGGCAGTGGCGGGCTTCCCCTCGAGGTTTAATCATCTGTTTCCTGTTCCAGCTTCTCCCCCCAGCTCCTCTGCTGAGACCTGACACTTCCCCCGTGCTTGCAACTACCCTTGTGTCCCTGGGCCCTTACATCTGTTTATCTCATGTACAATCCAGATAATCAGGAAGCAGAGTACAGGATCCCTCTCTGCTGCGTAGGAACAGAAAACTGAAAATTCCAGAAATTAAGGAAAATGTATATCAGAGATAAAAACATAAGTGAAAAGAAAACAAGCTTTAGGAAAGAGTCTCTAAGCTTCAGATTCCTCATCTGTTAAATGAGGACAATAACACCTACTTGAGAACTCCTTTAATGGTTAAAGTTATATACAAAAAATGCCCAGCCTAGTGCCTGGAATGTAGTAAGTTCTCCATAAATGGTAAAGAAGAAAATAAAATTAATATATTTTCTTTTTCCATAATATTTAAAATTGGGGCAGCCATACTCAAGGGAAATGAAAATATATGTCCATGCAAAAACTTGTACATGAGTGTTCACAGCACGTTGTTCATAATAACTAAAAAGTGAAAACACCCAAATGTCTATTAACTGATAAATAAACAAAACATGGTATATCCATACAATGGAATATTATTTAGCCATAAAAGGTAATGAAGTACTGATACATGCTATAGCATGGAGGAACCTTGGAAACAGCATGCACAGTGAAAGAAGTCAGACACAAAGGCCCCAATTCCAGTTGTGGGAAGGTTCCAGAACAGGCAAATCGATAGGGATGGAAAATAGAACAGTGGTGACCAGGGGCTGGAGAGATGAGAAGTGACTGCTAATGAGGATAGGATTATTTTCAAGGTGATAAAAATGTTCTGGAATTAGATAATGGAGATCGTTGCACAACTCTATGAATATACTAAAAAATCCACTGAATTTTATACTTTAAAAGGGTGAATGTTAGGTATGTGAATTATGTCTCAATAAAGCTATTGTTTTAAAAATTTGTGCTGCAATAATTATGTCTTAGTTGCTATGAAATGAGAGAAAGCATATATGGCTTTGTGGGAAGTGTACACTGTACTCACTCCATGGGGCCTGCATCATTTTTTTCTTTTTTCCGATTCTATTGATATTAGACTGGTTGAGAATTATTTAGACCTTGATCGACCTGTGCATGTCTTTCCTTTTTCGTGGAAGATGCTCTATGTGTTTGTGAAAGCAGCAAAGTGATATTATTGCTGTCCTCCCAGGCATATTTGAAATATTTAATTACTGAACTATGTGCCTTAAGCATGTGTAGATGGATGGGCCTTGGCTATTCAGAGCTGAAATAATGTGGTCTTTGTGTTGGGTCATGGTTTCCAGAGAGCCCCTGCCAGGCTGGAATAGTTTCATGGCATTTCAGCCTAAAAGTTTTTGTAGGTTATAAACTTTTATCTCTAAAACCTGGATACCTGGCTTCTCTTTGGAAAGTCTAGCATTCCTGAGCACACATTCCAGCATGGCAGCAATCAGGTGGGGCCTCATGTGCCTGTTCTCAACAGTCTTCCTCTCACACCGCTAGCTCATGGATGGCCCATTCCACGCCTGTGTTCAGTGCTCAGCCTCTGTAGGCATTGGAGTTGGATGGGGAAAAGCCCCTCTGAAATTGTTCATTCATTCATTCATTCATCAAACCCATGATAAATACTTATTTTATATGGTAAACTCTGTTAGGTATTGGGTCAGTCCCTGTCCTCAGGGAAGAGAGTCTGGCAATGGAGAAAGAAATAGAGCCGGTTAATTGTAATATGTGAGCGAGTGCAGTGCTGAAAGTATGGCGGGGTATTGATGCACTGCCAGCATGGAGCATCCAATCTAGCCTGAAGTGTTTGGAGGGTGGAGAGGTTCAGGGCTCCTGGAGAAAGTGTTTCTGGGTCCTTCCATGTCTTCTCTTTAAAACCAGTGCTTCAGTTCTTGATCAGAGAAGAACATTTAACGAGTAACACCGTATCTTTGGAGCACATCCACAGTATGAAGAATTTAACAGAATTGGAAAACTCAGTGAATGCTGTAATCCCAGCTACTCAGGAGGCTGAGGCGAGAGGATCGCTTGAGGCCAGTAGTTCAAGAACAGCCTGGGCAACAAAACGAGATACCATCTCTAGACAAAATTTTTCAAAATTAGCCAGGCATGGTGGCATGCGTCTGTAGTCCCAGCTACTCAGGAGGCTGAGGCAGGAGGATTGCCTGAGGCCAGGATTTCTGGGCTGCGGTGAGTTATGATCATTCCACCGCACTCCAGCCTGGACAACAGGGGCTGTCTCTTACTAAAAAAAAAAAAAAAGAAAGAAAGAAAGAAAGAAAGAAAGAAATCAAAAATCCAGTAAGGATGAGAAAAGGGAAAATGAAGAGTGGATGAAAAAGATTGGGAAGAAGAATAAGCAAGGGACAAAGGAGAAGAAAAACAGAAAAAAGAGATACTTAGATAAATAAGAAACATATTTGTCTTGTCTCAGATACTGCTGCTGATATTGTCATAGATGTCTAAGTATTTTGACTCCAAGGAAAATTATGCTGAAGTAAACCTAAGCAAAGCTTATAGGAAACGGATGAATCTCCCTATTTTTAAAATTTTGTTTCCTTCTGGGACACTTCCATCCTTTCATTCTGAAATGGTCATATTGGTCATGTTGATTAATCCTAAAGAAGGTAGAGAACTTCCAATTTGACAGGTGTTTCCTGGGCATTCATTTTCTGCTGGACAAGGGTGGTGGGGGTCTGAGGTAGGGGGTGAGAAGGCAGAGTCCAAGCTCAGCACCCATTGTTTGCATGACTCAAGAAAGTCATAACCTCTCATCCTCAGCCTTCTTTTCTATAACCAGGGAAATAAAAATAATGCCTAACTTAGTTAATCACAGGGTTCAAAATGGAATAGAGTGTGACATAAAGGTTGAGAGGCTCTTAGAAGAAAAATATAGCTCAGAATCAAAATTATCCAAAAATGGCTCAATTATAATACGTTTAATTAAGTTTATCTTGATTTTTATTAAGGTGGTAATTGGGCTTTTAAATTTTCTATTAACTGGTCAATCAGCAAATTTTACTATTAGGAAAAATTCCTGCCCTTTCGGAATGAAATTGGTTAGCCGGTTGCTTGCATCTCTGAATCAAATATTTCTTTTGACATCACACTTCACACTTACCCAGGCTTTGGGTGTACCGTGTCTGTGATTGCTTTGGGGATGAAGGAGGGTGTACGGAGGAGGGATGTTGAGGGAGTATAAACATTTACCTTTTTTGGTGAGGAGGGTTTCATGAGAAGTAAGTTTTTCTGATTTCTTAGTTCATTGGGGAGTATTGCAATTAACTGACTTGGTAAGACCTAGGAAAAGGCTTTTGTTGGGAGAAGTCCTCAGCACCCCAATCCATATCCATATCCTTCACCATGTCCCTTTCTAGTTTCTAGCCAGTAGAAGGGTTCTAGATCTTTAGGTAGAACCTTACCCAGTAACCAGGAAGCAATACTCAACTGGCCATTTTGCAGAGTAGCTGAGCGTCTCTGTCCCGGTGGCAGATCGGCTACCACTGAGGGTCTCCCTGAGATCAGTCTCAGCGATTGTGGGACTCGACGGCATGACTTTTCTTGAAAATGAATTTCACTGATTGCTTTTGTAAGTGCAATTTTATTTTTAGTTGGAGCTCTTTATTGGCTACACCAATGAGTCTTCCTCGCCGGATGAAAACAAGAGGCATTTGACAGGGTAGTTCAGTGTTTGAAGTCTTGAGTTGGAAAATTCACTTTTGCCAACTCACTAGTCATGGTGAGGATGGTCCAGGCGGTGGTGACTAACTTTGTTGTTCCTTCCATCGCCATCTCCTTGAGCCTCTGGGGAAGGTATTTTGCTAGTTCTCAGGCAGCACAGATCAATTGCCGCCCAGTGCTGCCAACCTCCAGCCCCGCCAGTTGCAGCCCTGTTCTGCAGCGAGAGAGGTCTAGACTTTCCAGGTGTGTCGGGGGAGCTGAGAACATTCCCGGAGGCTCAGATGGGCAGATGGAAGTGATCAGGAATACTATGTCCTCAATATCCTATTTCCACCTGCTGAGCGATCCTGCCTGTGTCTATAATACGGTTTCAGTGGCCCCGTGCCTACCAATGTGAGCTTAGCCCTAACAACCTCAGTGGGACTTGTGGTAAAAATAAATGAATCAGTGCTAATTATTTCATGTTGGCTATGAGTCCAGGAGGCAAGACTTGGGAATGAAAATTGAACTTTTGGAACAAGAAGAAATGTCAGTGTTTTTAGACGTTGCCAGATAAATCTCCGAATTTTTGCCCACAGCCAAGCAGTAAAGCGGTCTTACCCTGCAGACGTGTTTGTTTTTCGGCCTGGTCTTTGTGCCCCGTTCCCTGCAGAAGCGACAGGGCTGGGCTGTCGAAGCTCCAGGAGATCCCTACACGTGCTGTGATCACATTTGCAACATGTGTTTACCTTTGTCCTGGTTTGATTTTGAATCTGAGACTCACGAGCCTCTGCTAATTGCACAGCAAGAGAAGAGGAAGGAGGGGAAACGGGAACTAGGAGCAGAAGCAGAGAGAAAGCAGAGGGGTGACATTATGGCAAGAGGTGGCCCGTACCTCCCTGTGAGACCCGTGGACATGGCACGTGTTTCCACCGCTGTTCCATTTCAGGTACTAGCTCCAAAAAAAAGCCAGCAAGGACTCGTGCACAGAGAGGGTGCCGACCATGTGCACTGAAGCCGCATCAGGGCCACAGCTCCCCTAAAAGTGTGAGAGAGAGACCTTGGTGGCTGGCGGCAACCAGGGCTCCTTAGAGGTAAAGGGAGGTCATTGTCCCAACATGACCTTTAAAGAATATTAAATACAGCTCAAGAGCTGGGCTCTCCTGGCTGACTTATCCTGAGCCAGAGAGACCCAGGGAGGAGAGAGTGAGTGGAGGTGCTGTGTCTTCACAAACTGTGCTTTTCCAGTTTGATTAGTGACGGTAAATCACTTGCAGATCACCTCTCCAGATGTCCAGCTGTCTGCTCACATCGTTTGTTTTCTTCAAGGAATCCGTCAGTGATGTCTGTGCCCTTCCTGGGCGCCTTTCCTGGTGTGCCTGGGAGAAGGCTGGCAGACCCACAGCAACACTCTTCCCACGGGGGCTGCAGGGAGCTTTCTGGTTGAGACGGGGGCCAGGGTGCCTCAGCTTCCCCTGAGGGGAGTCGCACATTCTGGGTTCTCAGCTTCCTAGCTGGACGGAAAAATCCACCTCAGCCGCAGAGGTTTTTGTGTCCAGTTGCTTGCGAAGTCTGGTGGCAGGACAAGCACCGCACTGTTGTCTCTTGTACCTACAAGGCTGTAAAAATAGAACCATTAACACCAGCCTTGCATTTCCTCCAGGGAGCTTGTATCTGGGCCTTTGGTGTCTGTCTCTCCGGCTCTCGGAATAGCCCAGAGCCTGTAATGCTTTCATTGTTATGTGTCCAGACGGAAACATTTTTGTCAGAAGGATTAAAAGGCAGCAGTCAGAAGTGTCTGCCTGGATTTCTGTTTTTGCCTTTTGACTGGGGAGTGGAGGAGCGGGGGTAGCTTAGTCTTAAGGTGGGGATGCGAGGCTTCCACAGTGGGCTTCCTGTTCCGGGACCCAGTGTAGGAGAGCTTGGCCCTGCACATCAAAGGCCGGCGTGGGTGCAGCCCTCTCCAACAACAGCTGGAGGATTCGTTCATTTCCTCCCAAGCCTGAGAACAAAGAGAATCTTAACAATTCGGGGAAGTAACTATATAGGCAATTTTTTAACTCAATAAAGTGAGCATTTTAAATCTGTGCTTCTATTTTTAATTTGACACATGTGTCTCTGCGTACTCCAAGCAGCTAATCTCTAAGGATGTTTGTCAGTAGTGGATACTTGCATAGGTCTTGGAGTCGCTTAATCTGCACACCAGGAAAATGCTTTTCATACAATAAGACCAACTTTGTCGGAAGGCATCCATGCAAGGAGGGCAAAGAGAATGTAAGTCCTGCGTAATGAAGAAACAACCACCAAGGAAAGAAGTAGATGATATATAAATTCTCCTGCACTTCTTTTTTAGAGGTGGGGTCAAGTGATCCTCCTGCCTCAGCCTCCTGAGTAGCTGGGGCAACAGGTACATGTAGCTGTGCCCGGTAATTCTCTTACACTATAAATAATTTAGGAATAATATAGGTTTCTTATAACTTTTGGCTAACATCGTAGTCAAGATTTTTGTTTTACTTTAATTCACTCTTACAGTATTTTGAGTGAAGAGTAATGTGCCTTAGAGCTAATTCCCAGTTTCAGGAATTGCTCTCTGTGTGCTTCATGTCACGAGGCCAGTGCTTTGACTCACCTAGCACTGCTCATGGCTGCCTGTTACACTGGACGTTGGTATCTGGTGGCCATGGGTCACGGTGGATGTGACTTTCGCTGACATGATGCACTTGTCGGTACAACCACAAGCATGATGGAACCCGTGGCCCTCTTCCACACTGCTCTCTGGATCACTTCCCCACCTCCTCGAGCTGCCCAGGGCTTCTACTACACCATCCTTGGCCTCAGGTGCTCACCTGGTATCCCTCAACACTATCAGCTTCACCCATCACCTCTCTGGCTCTCCAAGTCATGGCATGTCCAGGTGGGCCTATGGGTCTGCCTCCCTCCCAGACCTTGCTGTGAAGGGAGGAGATGGTTCTTATCCAATTTCAAGAAGGAGACTTGAAAGCACATCAGGTTGGCCATTGGTGTCACCTCTGGTCTTTGAATTATGTTTTTAATAAAGCTAGCTTTAATTCAAATACCTATTTTACAAAATAAGATTTTCGAATGTTAGCCACACACCTCTATCCCCCATTTTTCTATACCTGTGACTTAAGTTACACAGTTTCAAGTTACTTGGTGTTTTTATCCCCTATCTTAAATGGAGTTCCACTATGTTTGCTTAATTTATTTTTTCTCTTGAATATTCCTGAACATTCTCTCTCTTAAAGATTTTAATTTTTACTTTTGGAGAAGCAGTGACCTCCAAAACCTCAAGTAAGAAGAACAAAAGCCATTATGGATTAGGTTTAACAAAATCCTATTTGCTGACATTGCCTTATTTGGAAGAAGTAACCACTCTTCACATCTCTTCACTTGCTCTTACCAAGGCCATTCTCCCAGTGGGACGGCTGCTGCTGGTAATCGCAGTAGCTTTCTCTCCCCAAAAGAATAGTTGAATCGCCAGTAAGAATCTAAGCATTTCTACTCCGTTTTAAGGGTCCCAGACTCCTCTGTCTTCCCATGACTCTTTTCTTCCCTCCTTCCTTCCTTCCTTTTACAGTTTCTTTCATTTAATGCTAAACTTGTGCAAGTAAGTTGCAAACATCATGACACTTCACCCCTCCCTAAATATTTCAACATGTATCTCCTAAGAGCAAGACATTCTCCTATATAACCACAATATCATCACTTTCTTAATAGGTTGTTAGATTTTGTTTGTTAATACTTTATTTAGGATTTTTGCAGCATATTCATTAAAAAATATTGGTCTGTGGTTTTTTTGTGTGTGTGTGCACCTGTATCTTCATCAGATGTAAAATCAATATTATACTTGCATTATTAGGAGAACTTGGAATTTTCTTTTTTGTCTACATTCTAGAGAACAAGCTATATAGCACTGGAAATATCTAGTATAAGATTTGGTAGAATTTCCCTTTGAAACCATTGGCCTAACATTTTCTTTTTTCTGTTTATTTCTTTCATAGAAATTATTCATTTAAGCTTTATATCTCTACTGGAGTCAATTTTGCTAACATGCATTTCTCTAGAAAATCTTTCATTACATCTAGTTTTCAAATTTATGATTGAATTGTACAAAGCAGTTGCTTATGAGTTTTTAAAAATTTTCTTTCAAAAAAAAAAATTTTCTTTCAAATCAATCATATTACTAACCACCCTTGTCGTTTCTTATTTTTTATATTTGAGTTGTCTTGAGCAAGTAAACTAATGCTTGTCTTTTGTTGATTTTTTTCTCAAAGAAGCAGCATTTTAGTTTGTTTAGAGTTCTACTATTTTTCTGTTTTATAACTCATGACTTTCTACTTTTATTATTGATTTCTTTATATTTGTTTGCTTTGCTGCACTTTTTCTAGCTTTCTGAGTAAGAATTTAACTCATTTACATTTTTTTTTTTTTTTTTGAGACAGAGTCTTACTCTGTTGCCTGGGCCAGAGTGCCGTGGCGTCAGCCTAGCTCACAACAACCTCAAACTCCTGGGCTCAAGCAGTCCTTCTGCCTCAGCCTCCCAAGTAGCTGGGACTATAGGCATGCGCTGCCATGCCCGGCTAATTTCATATATATATATATATATATATATACTTTTAATTGTCCAGATCATTTCTTTCTAATTTTTAGTAGAGATGGGGTCTCACGCTCTTGCTCAGGCTGGTCTCGAACTCCTGACCTTGAGCAATGCACCTGCCTCGGCCTCCCAGAGTGCTAGGATTACAAGCGTGAGCTACCGCACCCAGCCTAACTCATTTACTTTTATTGATCTAAGTACATAAAACTGAATTTTTCTCCAATCATTGCTTTAATTGTGTTCCAAAATTACAATATGTAGTGTTTTCATTATTAATTTTTAGAAGTTCTGAAATTGGTTTATATTTCTTCTTTCTTTCAATAGTTATATTTAAATAAAACAACTTTATAACAGAATTTTTAATGGAATTTTTTGGGTTTTATTTTATTATTAATTTCTAGTTTTATTGCATTGTGATCAGAGAATGTTGTTTATCTCAATTTTATTGAAGCTTTTTTTGTAATGTAATTATTAGTCAATGTTAGGAAATGTTCCATGTGCGCTTGAAAAGAATGTGTAGTCTCTATTATTGTGTTGTATAGATCTTCCATATGCTTACTTTCCCTCCCACTTACGGGGTCCTCAACCGAAAGTGATATGTTAACATCTTTTATTATTCTTGTTTTTGTTTTCTTTGCAATTTCTATACTTTCTACTATATCAGGGATCAGCAAACTACAGCTTGCAGACCAGCTGCCTGTTTTTATAAATAAAGTTTTATTGGGACACAGCAATGTTCATTCATTTACGTATTGTTTATGGCTGTTTCATCACTACAATGGCAAAGTTAAGTAGTTGCGAAAGAGTATTTGGCCTGCAAACCTAAAATATTTACTATCTAGCCCTAAAAGAAAAAGTTTGCCAACCCTTGTACTATATGAAAGTGCGTAGGTATTCACACTTAATATGTCTTTGATGTGAATCGCCTCCTTAGTATTATTTAATATAAAGTCATCTTCTTTGTCATGCTTAATATTTTTTGGCCTGAACTCTACTTCGTTTGGTGTAAGGATTACAACTTCTGCTTCCTTTCCTTTTTTTTTAATTTGGCATACCTCTTCATTTTTAGGTGTTCTGAATAACACTGTTTTACATGTGTATCTCATATACAGCATAGAGTTAGATTTTGCTGTCTAATACAATTTGAAAATATTTTTGTTTTAATAATTGAATTAGGTGGCTCTGTAACTTTTAAGGTAGAACAGAAACAAGTTTTTTATACATTATTTGAAGGCTTTCAAATATACTCTATTTTGTTTAAGTGATGGTAAAGTTAATCCAAAATAGATAGGTGAAGATACCTTAGATTTCAAGTTTTATATTGGGGATTATTATTATGATTTCACAATGAGTAAAGCGCAGCACTGACTAGATATTTTATTGTGATCTGGAAATTGACTTGAAATGAAAATGAAAATGAATTATTACTTAAATTGTGGGTAGTAATTGTTAGTGAAGTTAAAAAGTAGAGTTTAAATCTTGGATAACTAAAAATTAAAACAAATAGAAAATTCCCAAGAAGATTGATTAACTGATTCTTGGTTAATTCATTTTATGCTAATACAGTTTTAGTGTTTTCATGTGTTTATTTATTAATACAACCATTTATGGATTCTACAATTGGCTGAGCCCTGTTTAAGGGTCTAATGACACAAAGATGAGTTTAAGCAGTATCTCTTACTTCAGAAACTCATCGTCTAGTTTGGACCATGAGGGAATTATTTTCACATATACATTTTTTTTCCAGAACCGGACATTCTCTTTTCAGTTAGTCTAGGATTTTTTGGATTTCCCTCTCTTTGTTTGGATGACATAACTAAACTGCATTGTTCTTGCTATCATGCAGGGCAGCCACCGATCACAATGTGGATAATACAACAGAAATACTCAGGGAGTGGTTGAAAAATGTACAGAGACTCTACCACTATGTGGAGTGGAGGCCCATGGATAAGCCAGAGTGAGTAGCAAGAATCCATTTTGCAAACTCATTATTCACCCTTCTTCCTTAACCAGTTCTCCAGCCATGTGGGCTTTTAATCCTGGAGACACATGTGACTTTTCATTGTCTTTTATCTCGGTACCTGAGTTCCAAACACCTGCTATTTCTTCCTTTAACAAATCTTCATCGTTCCCTCTTTCTCTTTACTTCTATAGCTGCCAGCCAAGGTCAGGTTTTCATAAATTCATAAATAAATTGCCAAAATGGTATATGTTTTTAAATATTGATCTTATTTATTCATATTTTAAGTATAAACCTTTTATACTTGAGGGAACATAGTGAAAAGTTTGTGTACTTTCTACATATACTTTGCTTTTTCACTTATATCTTGGTAATCAGTCTATAGCAATAGTTAAGGAGCTTCATTCTGTTTAACTGCATAGTATCCAATGTATGGATGTACCATAATTATTTAATCTGTCCCCTACCGATGGACATTTAGATTATTCCCAATCTTAACCGTAGCAATTTCTTAGTTGGTTCTATCTCCAGGTCATCCTACATACCATATTGTCAAATCAGTCTACCTAAAATACAAATGAGGTGGTTTCATTTCTTTATTAAAAGGACTCCAATTGCTCTTCAGCACCTACAGAACAAAGTTCAAATACCTGAGACTGATATTTAAAAGATTCCATAAACTTAGCATTCATATGTCCTGCTTTTTCCCAAAAGAAAATATGCTTTATGCATTTATTTCCAAACTCCAAGCTAATGTTCACGCAGGTCCTGAAAGGTCCTTTCCTTCTTTGTAAACAACTCTTATCCTAAATTGTACCTACTACAGAAAGCTATTCTTATTCATTCCAGTTATAAAGATCTACTTTTCTCTCAGCAATTGTGTTCTTTATTTTCCACATCATCCTTTTTGGCACAATGGTACACTTAACCAATGTTGTTAATTAACTATGCAATTTATGTATTTTTTCTAAACACATTGTAGGGTCTTTGGCAGGGGTTAGAGTATACAAATACTTTCATTTCACCCCAGTGCTGCACTCTTGGCAGACACTATATTAATACTTGTTGGATGAGTAAATGAGTAAGAATAAGAATAAATATATCTAAAACTTACTATTGAAAATGTTCTCACGGCTATTACAATTCCACCTTAAGGAATTGTAGATAATGAATGAATGAGTTGCCTAAATTTCTGCACAGGGTAAGTCATTTATTGAAAGCCAAATTTGTATTATATTAATAATAAATGCCATTATAGAACAAATTTCTGTTCTTCTAGTCCCTCTCTATGTAATAATCTGTGTATATATATTTATATTTTAAACGAGTATATAAATATAATATATAATATAATTAATGTATATTATATATTTCTCAAATCCAAGCATATGGTCTATGTATCAAGCAAAATTTAACAATGAATTCCGAACACTATAAAAGGTTTCAAACCCTCCTTTGGAGTGCCTTATAATGGAATTGGGCCTAATTTAAATGGCACAGAAAGACTTTTGTGAGCCTACTTTGCAACCTAGTAGTGTTCTCTGTGCCATAGTCTGACTAAATATATTATAAGCCAAGGTCATTGTGGACAATATTAGAGCAGGCATTGTTTTCGTGATTTTTCATTCACTAATGTGGATGTCCTACCAGTGCAGCCACAAGAACTTGAAGTGGTGGCCAGTTTGGGCTACTGTGACAGCATCAGTGTCCATGCCAGCTGGGAGTCTTCAAAAGAGTTTCAGAGAACATGCCAGGCCACGTGCCCATGTGGCCACCTAAGAGCCTTGGCCTGGCTGTCCTGTGAATGCTGTTAGAGATTCCAATGATACTATACACCTGCTCCATGCCCTCGCTTTACCTGGGATAGATCAATGTGTCAGGCTGCATGGAATCATTTACTGAGATGCCACTAAGTAAATTAAAGCTTTGTTTTACCTAGGAAACTCATACTTTTACACTTCAACCTTCCCAAATTTATTTAATATAAATATTAAATATTTGTATTCAAAATAGTGTCTGGATATATAAAAAAGCGTCTGGAAACATGAGCTTTCAGGCTAGACTACCTGGATTTAAATCTTGATTGTGCCTTTCATTAACTATGTGACATTGAGCAAATGACTTAACTGCTCTACATCAATATCCACATCTGTGAAATGGGAAGAACAGTAGTACTTATCTCATAGAGCTCTTGTTAGAACCCACCGAAATATTTCATATAAAGATTCTTGTGTACAGTAAACAGCAAATGACATAATCTCTCGTTGCTCCAGTTTCCTTATCTGCAATATAGGGATGATGATACTATTAACAATATTAATAGTATCTACTTCCTAGGGTTGATGGAGGATTTAATGAATTAGTATATATAAATATTTAGGGAAGAGCTTGGTATGTGTATGCACTCAATAATTGTAAGTTTTTATTATTATTATTCTTTTAGATCTTATCCTGATGAAATTGGACCAAAGCACTGGCCGAGCTCCCGGTTTGCCCATGTGATGAAACTACGACAAGCAGCCCTTCGAACTGCGAGGGAAAAATGGTCGGACTACATTCTGGTAAAAACAGATGTTTGATGTCTTAATAACTGTGATCTAGAATGTGTCCAAATCAGTTGTCCAAAAACCAGGGCCATAGGAGTAATCAAAACAACCTCTTGCTTAGGTACCACCTCCCCCACTTTTTAATAAAGATTCAAGGGAAAATTTTGGTAATTTAATATTGGGATGCCTGGATTTCATCTCAGACCCACTTCTGACATGCATTTTCAGTGAGCGAAGAAGCTCCTGAATTATTTGGTCTCTGATATATATAATAGGTGTAAGAAACTGAATCTTTTCAGTTCATGAGAAATTCTGTAGGTAAAAAAATATAAATTGTCCTAATAACTTTTTGGAAAAATTTGGGGATATAAGAAAATAATTATATAAAAAGCAGACTCAGGTGAACAGCTCTGAAACTGTCCCCTTTTGCTCCTGAGTGTTTTGAGGAATGGTATCTCTTTTTTGGCTTCCTGATTGCTTCCGGTTGTGTGGGGTTCTCATGGAGAACTTCTGTCCATGAAGAGGTTCCATCACTTCCCTTGGAACTTTGAGAATGGTCCGGAAAAATAGATGAACTTGATGATTAGGCATCGATGTTATTCTCCATCCCTGTCCTCCATAACCCTCTCTCAACTGGAAATCAGAGGACAGCTTCCTAAGCAGCAAGGAGCTATGACCCCTTTTCCCTTTTGAAAGTTGACAGATTTTCCTTCACAAGTTTGTGGGAATCAAGTTTTTCATCTCTGGTCCCCCAAATTCATTTAATTCTTTTGACAATCATTTTCCAGTATGACACTATAAATAACACCGATTTGAGGCAAAGCCAATATTATTTCAGTACAATTATGGACATTTGCTGTCACTAGAATCTGATTGCCAAAGAGAATATTTTTGACTTATGTCCATCCCCAGCCCCTCAACCACAACAACAATCAGCCCAATAATTTATCACACACAGTCGCAACACAAATAATTTCATAGACATTTTCAAATTGTACTGATGATATTTAACATTGTGTAACTGTTTAAATGTCATCAAGGTATACAAATGCTGAACCACAAAATTTTTGGTAAACAGATTGACTATTATAAGAATAAACACTTCTGATTTTTTTATTTTGATAAAATATATGTAACATAAAATCTATCGATTTAGCCATTTTTAAGTGTACAATTCAGTGTGATTATTTTTTTTATATGGTAGAATCTGTTGTTACACTGTCTTTGTAAATGAATCACTGTTAACATGGATTTTTGCTAAGAATGAAAAGTAGCTTCACTGGTTAGCATGGGGCGATGCAGTGTGTGCTTTAAATAAAAATTCTACTTACACCATTAAAATAGCAATGGATCTGTTTTGGGCCATTCTGGCATTAATATAGAAAACCTAAATAGGTCTGCCCATCTGTACCTGGACTGGGCACTCAATAAGCGTTTTTGAATGAATTTTTAAGGACTTTGGAGCTATGAATATCTTGTGCTTAATCCACTAACCACGGCGCAGGTTGGGTCCCGGTTGAGCTTGTGCCCAGCGTGGCGACACCAGTTTTTGTGCGGTGCTTTATGCAGAGCTGAACGTGTGCAAGTGAGGCCAAAGGTACTTTGAATGAAAGCCAACCAGCTGCAACGGGTTTCCGTAAGGAGGACATAGATAACTATCTTCCCTATTTCAGGAGCAAGTTTCTGTGATCCTTCAGAAGTCCTGAGTTATTCCTGAACCCATTGCTGAAAAATACCTTTTCACCCGACATTATCCTTTTCTTTTCCTAGTTCATAGATGTCGACAATTTCCTGACTAATCCACAGACCCTCAATCTAATGATTGCAGAAAACAAAACCATTGTGGCCCCCATGCTGGAGTCTCGAGGCCTGTACTCTAACTTCTGGTGCGGAGTCACACCTCAGGCAAGTCACCGGGTTAATGAATTAAGGCTGTTAAGTTTTAACAGGGCAGCACTGGGTCAGCCGTTGCCCCGTTTACCTTTTTCTCATCTCCCCCTTTGAAACATGCATGATGCATGTCATTGTGTTACTAGAGCAAACACTTTCAGGAAAGGCAATAGTCCGGGTCCAATGCTGCAACTCATATGGGCTCTTCTGTATGAATTAACCATGCAGAAAATATTCTCAAGAGCTTAGCCTTAGAATCCTCGAATTAACCAATAAAGCATGCTGGGATTTGTATTCCCCACTCCTCTGCTTGATTCAGGGATTTTCAATAAAATTAATTTTTTCTGTAATTACAAAACTAATATGAGAACAGTATAGAAAAACTTAGAAATGGAAAAAAGTAAAATAAAATAAAATAAAATAGAAAATCAGAATAGTTAATCCTCACCATTGTAACACCACTCATAGACAGAAGCTTGCACATTTTTAATAACTACATTATCATTAGGTGGCTATACTGCAATTTACTTAAGCTTTCTCTTGGTTTGAACAACATTTAAGTTGTTTGCAAATTTTAACTATTACAATTACCATCACGATTAATGTAAATTTTTCTGTGTCATCTAATATTATTTCCTTAGGTGAAGTGGAATTACTGAATCAAAGAGTATGAATATTTTGATGACCTTTGATATATGTTGCCAAATTTATTTCCAAAGAGTTCTAATAATGAAAACTGCCATGGTACCTTGTTTTTACAAAATTCAAATTAAAAACAAATTTTGAATTTCCATCGTTTCCCTTTTCCATAGCAAAATTTTCCAAGTCTAGAGATTTGTTACAGTGAATACTTATGGCTGGTTATATTTTTTATTCTTTACTTAATGAATTAGAGAGATTAATTAAACCAATCAATGTAATATGTATCAATGTACGATAACTATGTGCTGAGCTAAGAAAGATATGTTCAATGTGTCCTTGTGGCTAAAGTGCTAGATTTTGAGTCTCTCTTTTTATATTTGGTTTGGTTTAGGATAAGGAATGAGGCCAGTGGTGTACTGATAAATGTTTAGTAACTGGCTCTCTGGTGGGAAAACGCCAGTTGGTAGCATTTGCTGATTTTTATGGTATAAATATTCACATCATGCAAACAACTTTAATGTCGTTAAGCTAAAGGAAAAGTTAAGTAAACTGCAGTATAGTAAGTTAATGATATAATTATTACAGATAGGCAAAGCTGTTGTCTAAGGTGGTGTTAGAGTGGTGGAAATTAAAGTGATTTTTGTTTTTATAGATTTCAAGCTGCCAACATGTCAGCTGGCTTGCAAAATTCCTGAAAATTTGACAGTTTGTGGCTCCAATACACCACTAGTTGAAGTTTCCTCTTTTGTTGTAATTAGTTCTCCTAGTTCCAAGAGATTTTGAATACATGCTGTTATCTCTATCTCTTTTAGGAAGGCAATAGGTTCCTATTTATAAAGGCCATTTCTCCTTGGGAGAAAATGTTATATTAGGTTAGTTTTAACTCATACATTCTTGGTTAATAATCTGCAGTGTTTCACGTGGCAGAGTCACTCAAGGGTTGTTTTTAATGAGCCATGCTTCTACACCAGCGACAAGGGTGGCTTATCCTGGTGACTGCAGCCTCCAATTTCTATTATCTCCTTATTTGCTTTGATTATTAAAAAGCAAACAGGCCAGACATAGTGGCTCACACCTGTAATTCTAGCTCTCTGGGAGGCTGAGGCAGGAGGATCACTTGAGGTCAAGAGTTTGAGAACAGCCTGAACAAAAGGGAGTCCCCATCTCTACAAAAAAAAAAATAGGAAAATTAGCCAGGAGTGGTGGCGCATGCCTGTAGTCCCAGCTACTCAGGAGGCTGAGGCAGGAGGATCGCCTGAGCCCAGGAGTTTGAGGTTGCAGTGAGCTATGATGAGCAAAACTGTCTCAGGGGGGAGAAAGGCAAATAGGAGAAATTCACTCACTTATTTTGCACAGTAAAACTAAATTCTGAGCAACTTGGGCAATTCTAATTTTCCTCCATCTGTTTTTGGCTTTCTACCATCCCAGTTAAGCTTCTACAAGGGTGGAACAGAAGTGGCCGATGACTTCATAAGCTCAAGACAAGCTTTAAACACAACCAAAACAAAATGACCTTGGTGTTGTCTGGCCAATGAACAGGAATCATTACCAACAAAATTCGGTTTATGTGGAAAAAGAGAAGCACCCGTTGCCTCTGCCTCTCTGCAGGAGACACATTAATTCTCTTTCTCTCTTTTTTTCTCTGCTTCCTTCCTTCTCACCTCCCCCCGCAGGATATTCAGTGATTCATCATCATTATGAATTTTCCAAGCTTCTCATTCTGACAATATTGTTCCTAAGTAGTCTAGAACTTTCTGTTTGATGTGAGTCCTTAGGCAACCCTTTAGAAGTGTTCCCTATATCCCTCAAAGACTGCTCATAAACTGAAGTGTTAGGAGAACCCACAAAGTACCTTAAACAATCCTTAAGTTAAAGGCTAATAAAAATTATAGCAATAATAATATTTCATATAATAAATTACAGTTCCCAAAATATCTTCATTGACCTGATCACTTGTGATTCGTTCTGTAGTCCCATGAGAGAGACATAACAGCTCTTATTCCATTTTTCAGGAGAAGAAACTCAGGTTCCTAGAGGTTAAGTGTGGGCTAAGATCAAACAGCTAGAAGGTGGTTGAGGTGACTCTAAGATTCATATCTTCTAAGTCTTAATTCGTGATTTTTCTACCTTATCATATGGTCAGTTTTAGGGTTAGCTCAGCTAGAACACTCTTCTAGACCCGGAAGGGAATGTCAGAGAAGGAGATGAGGCTGCGGTGCCTGATGTGTGGGTGCTGACGTCACAACAGGAAATGTGACCATAAGTTAATGCCACTGACTGATGAACACCTAAGAACCTCTAGGGATTTTTGTGCCCTTCAGAGTGTCGGCCTTATGAAACTTTACACTCATTCCAGTGAGCCTGCCATCACCTAGGAAATTTTTCGAAATGCCTTTCAAAGCTTCCGCAAGTATGTTCTGTTGAGATACATCTTCATCCTTTCTAGAATGGATTTGAGCTTTAGACATGGTCAAGTTGTAAGTGATGCCACTAAAGTGTAAGCTTCTCTCCTGGACTCTACGATCCATGAGGACTCTGACTCGGGCTGTCTTATTTACCGATAAGTCTCCAGCATTTAACACAGCACCCGAATAATCGTAGGGACCCAGTAGATTCTTGTCGAATGAACAGTTGAGTGTGGAGGGAAAACAAGCTGGGCGATGCCAAAGTTGTTTAAAACCTCAAAGTAAGGGGATTGGTTGTCCTGTGTGTTTGTGCAGAAGGAAGTTTCAAAAGGTGAATTCCCAAAAAGTATGGAGCAGCTGCAACTCCACCAGAATATTGAATAAGTAACTGCATTGAAAGAAGACCCTCATTTGTATGTCTAAGTAATGCATGTTTAATTAAAAATATTAGCCAGAGGCCGGGCGCAGTGGCTCACGCCTGTAATCCTAGCACTCTGGGAGGCTGAGGTGGGCGGATTGTTTGAGCTCAGAAGTTCGAGACCAGCATGAGCAAAAGCAAGACCCCGCCTCTACTAAAATTAGAAAGAAATTAATCGGCCAAATAAAAATATATAGAAAAAATTAGCCGGGCATGGTGGCGCATGCCTGTAGTCCCAGCTACTCGGGAGGCTGAGGCAGTAGGATCACTTGAGCCCAGGAGTCTGAGGTTGCTGTGAGCTAGGCTGACGCCACGGCACTCACTCTAGCCAGGGCAACAAAGTGACACTCTGTCTCAAAAAAAAAAAAAAAATATATTAGCCAGAGCGTAATGTCATTTTAATACTAGGCAATAATTGTTAATACTTTCTTAGTCCCAGACACTCTCCTAAGCACTTTTCTGGTATTACCTTACTTAATGTTTACAGACAACTCCATGGACTACATAGTGCCATCATCCTTGATTTAGAGATGAGGAAATAGGGACAGGAAGGTTGAGTCCCCTGACCAACACCTACAGACATAAGTGGCTGAGGTGGGATTTGAACTCAGGGAGTCTGACACCAGAACCCGCACTCTTAACTACTCTGCTCTACAACCTCTGCATACATGCACTTCATATTCAATCATAAATCAACATAAAATAACACTTTTATGAAATTATCATATTAAAGGACATGCTGAAATCAAAATTATTTCTGATAACACGACTGTTTTAGCATTGTTTTATATGTAGATAGCTTGTCTTGAGCCTCCTTGGAGATTCTTAAGCCAAGATGAGAGGAGCGAAGGTGACTTTGTTTGGGGGCTTCCATTTAACTGGTGATAACTTGGAATCCACCCAGCAGAGGACTGGGAAGACGAAACCTTCAGTTCGGAGAACACAGCCCACCCATTTGCTGTTTTACAGGGCTTCTATAAGCGGACCCCAGACTACCCTCAGATTAGGGAGTGGAAGAGGCTGGGCTGCTTCCCCGTTCCCATGGTCCACTCCACCTTCCTGATTGACCTCAGGAAGGAAGCTTCTGACAAGCTGACGTTCTACCCTCCACACCAGGACTTCGCCTGGACCTTTGATGACATTATCGTCTTTGCCTTCTCCAGCAGGCAAGCAGGTACCATTTAGGTTTGCTTGTATTGCTACCATGAAAACATGGCAAATGACTAGTTTCTTTGTTTTGTGCATCTTATTAAAAAAAAAAAAAAAACCCTCCCATTTCAGTAAAAAACATTCCCTTTTCAGGTAGTGTTAAAGGCAATTAATTATCTGCAGTAATCATACTAACGCCGTCTATGTTGCTGTCTCTGACCAAAAGCCAGGACTACCCCTACTCAGGAACCCACTATATTTTAGGGGGACAGTGGCAGTGGTGTTGGGAGTCGTGGGAAGCTGATTGGTTCTCCGTGGTGCTGCTACATTGCTGCTGTTGATTACAGGAGTCCCTTTATTAATTAGGAAACAGTCACAGAGGCCCAAAACAACATGGGCAAAGACCCCAGCCTTAAAAAATGGAAGTTTATTTCTTTTTAGAAAAGTCTGAGCTGCTACGGTGGTGTGTTCTACAAAGTTTTCAGAGTCCCAGGCTCCTTCCATATCACTTCTCCACCCTCCTTGAGGTATTGCTCTTAATTTAGAATCCAGGAAGTCTCACCTCCGTGGACGCATCCAGCCATCAAGACAGAAACAGAGGGGAGGACACTCTCTGCGCCTTTAAGGGAACAATCAAGAAGACGAACACAGCACTTCCGCACGCATCCCGTCAGCCAGAGCTCAGTCACTGAACGAGGCCTAGCTGTAGGGCAGGCACGAGCCCCCGTTTTCTCACTCTAGGAGGAAAGAGCAGACTTTGGGAGGCACCGGCAGTCTCCGCCTCAGTCTCTGTGGAAGGAGAGGCAAAGCTGAACCACGGGAAAGCATTTCCAGTGGGGCCTACAGGCTTTTTGCATACTTATTCTATAAGCTGTGTGAAGATTGGATAATGAAAGCATTCTTCCATCCATCATTTAATGCAATGTGAATTGAGCACCTATTTAGTGCCAAGTCTGAGATGAACTCATGCTGGTTTCAGTTTCTTTAAGTTAAAATTTATGTAAAATGAATGCATTCTACTAAGTGAGGTATCCCAAGAATGGAAAGACAAGCACCACATGTACTCATCATCAATTGGTATTAACCGATCAACACACAAATGCACATATAAGAATAACATCTATTGGACGTTGGGCGGGGGGAGGAGGGAGGGGGGAGGGGGAGGAGAGGAGGGGTATATGCATGCACAAAGAGTGCAATGTGCACCACCCAAATGATGGACATAATTGAAACTCGGACTTAGGGAGGGAGGTGGGGGCAAGGGCAACATATGTAACAGAAACATCTGTACTCCCATAATATGCTGAAATA
>CAUYSK010117627.1:0-44492 GCA_963575035.1 Avahi laniger
CTTCTTCTACACAGGATACTAGGAGATCAATACCTTCCTTCTCCTTCTTCTCAGGCATTGACCTCCTATTCTCATGTGCAGCAAGTTTATCAGATATCTTCTGATATCTTATTAAATTATATCTACCAAATAAATATTGACTTCATTGATGAGTTATTGAATTACTTCTACCAAATATTTAACTCTGTAAAGGGTAAAGATTTCTTAAAGTAAATTTTGTTCTATCCAGTTACCTTATAAAAAGACAATGGATCTTATTTTAACATATGACACAGAACATATTTCATATTAGTGAATATTTGTCTGTAATTATAAGTTAATTTCAACTTCTCTAAAATCTATGTTAGGCATATGATGAATGAAAAAAATGACACAGTAGTTCATTTTCTGATGATATTTTGTTGAAAACATTCTATAATTAAATGCTGGTATGGTAGAAATGTTTTTTTTTCCCCACAAAAGAAGATAATAGATTAGTCATTTTTTACCTAATGATTATTATAATGAGACTCTTAAATGGTGACTTTAAACTTGCCTGTTACTGACACCAATACCATGGAGGATACCAGTAGCACAGAGATGACCTATGATAAAACCAGAGTCACCAGAATACAACCAAAAAGAAAAGATATTAATAACAGTTTAATGAAAAGCATTCCCAGAAATGACAGTGTTTGCTCCTACAGGAAAGGTGATAACTGAGGGAGACCCATAAGAAATATGATTCATCTTTTCTAATTTTTCTTCAACTGTTTTTATTTTTTCTGTTTTGTATATTTTTTTTGTTCATTATAAAATAAGATTATCTTCTGATTATAAAAGAAGATCACACTATGTCACATTTAGAAAACTTAGAAGACTTGAAAGAAAGAGATCTAAGTCTATAGTCATCTTACTATCTATATCAGTTAGTTTTTGCTTTGTTGTAAACCAAGCTCAAAACTCAGTGGCTTAAAAAAAGAATAGTCATTTTCTTTAGCTCATAATTCTGTGGTTGACAGGCTGACCTAGGGTAGCCTCACTCAAATGCCTAGTGCTGGCTGGCTGGTTAGTCTTGGGAGCAGCAGCCAGGATGACTTGTCACTGTTTCATACGACTCCCACTTTCTGGTACGTGATCTCAGGATTCTTTACATGGCCTGCAAAAAACAGGGTGAGGGCAAACTCCCACATGCCAACACTTGTTAAGCCTCTGCTTGCTTCACATAAGCTAATGTCTAATTGGCCAAAACAAGTCTTATGGCCCAGTTGAAACAAATGAAAAACATTTTCCTAAACAAATAACTAATGGTTTTCAACAATAAAAAGTGCTGTCAGATGGGAGGATATGATTCAAAGGTAGTCAATAAGAAAGGTACTTATTGAAGCCATATTTGCAAACACTATAAAAAATAAATTCAGCCTTAATTTATAAGCTTTGCTTATATTTATAAGCTTTATTTCTTGCATTTTTCACTTAGAAAAATTAACATCATGAGAACTTATCTATTAAATATTGTTTAGGAATATAATTCTACCTAATACTAAAATTATGTGGCTGCACCATAATTTGCTTATCCACTTCCTGGCAAGAAATGATAGGCTGTTTCTAATATTTCTATAATACCTCTCTTTTCATATTTCTAAATAAACAATGACACATAACCTTTATGATTTTGGTGCATATTACTGGATTGATTTATATAGATAATCTTGAAACTCTTAATAAAGTTTGCCAAATTGCCTCCCAGAAAAATGGAAGCAATTATATTCTCAGCAGCAATGTTTGAGGATATGAAATTTATTGCCATGTCATGGACCCAGATTAGTATACATTTTGAAAATATTTATCAATTTTATAGGCAGAAAGTTATATTTTCAAATTTATATCTTTTATTCAAGTCTCAAACATTAAAAATATTTTTTATATGACAGCACTTTTTATTATTGAAAGCCATTAGTTATTTATTTAGGAAAATGTTTTTCATTAAAATAAAAATTAAATGTATATATTCATAAAAGATAAATTTGGGATAGAAGAAGTTGAGAAATGACTTTATTTACATGATAGGGGAAACCACTTATTTCACCTTCAGTCTTTTCGTTCTATAATAATAAGTACAGATGTCAGAACTTTGAAAGTGTTTTATGCTCCTTGACGATAGGTCAAATGAAGCATATTCGAAAAAAAACAGAGATTGAAATTAGATGCTGAGACATAGTAAAGTAAAAATCTGAATCTTTAAAATTTTCTTTTGGAGATGAGTATAGGAGGAAAGATTTTTTTTGATGTGGAACTCAAGATACCTATTCTTAATTAAGCAAATAGGAGCAACACTGGAGAAGTACTTGTAAAAAAAATTTTTCTGCCACTTTTTATTTGTGTTGGAAAAAGGAGCAGTAAATGTAAGATTAACTTTAACTCTGCTAATCCCAGAATTTCACTTTTAATTTGAACTTTGAAAAAACATAAAGACTAACTTTTAATAGAAGCATTGGGTGTCATAGAATGTCAGAGAAACATTTAGTCCCTCACACCGAATGTATGTAGTATTTTTGATCACAGATTAGGTGATAAAAATTCAAGCTTAATCTATACAATCTGTGCATTACGTGTGAATTAGGGATGTTGTGAGAATTTTAACTTTTGTACTTTCTGACTTTTTTAATTATATAAAGTAATTTTTCAAAATGTCTTTGAAGTAGAACTTTGAGAAAATATTTTGAGGACAGGATACGTAACAAAAGGAAAGTGTAGGAGAGAAGTTGTGAGTAGCAGGCAGGGAAGCACACAACTTGCTGGATATGCTTCTGCTCGGGGCTTCTGATGATGACATGTGGGAAACAATTTAAACTCAAGTGACTTTGACCAATTTTTAGATCTAAAAAGGTGGGCAAGATGCTTATCCTTTATTGGCAGTTGGCAATTTTCTAACACATAACTCTAAACAAGAAAGAGGAAGAAAGAGGGAAAAAAAAGATTTTGAATTGAATACAGGAATTCTAGAAGGTAATTTTTTCCAGCTGCTTAAACACACTGATTGTGTCTCTTGTGGTGAGGAGGAGGATGTACACTATAGAAAATGAACCACTTGTGAGGACTTAACAAGGAAGAAATTCCAACAGCAAAAAACTCACCTCCTACATCAAATATTTCTGCTACGATACAAAAAAGGGAAACTAAAAGTACTTCAGCCTTAGGATATGTATGTTTTTACAGTGTATACTATATTGTTTCATTCCCTGCTCTCTTTTACTTATTCAAAATTGTTTGCAAACATTTAATTCATGTGCTACAATTCAAAACACATGCCACTGGAGATCACATGTTTTTTCCCCCCTTCTCTTATGAAAGTTTCAGGTATTTTGCAGTTCGTGAACATAATAATGTCACATTATTTCAGTGTTCACATTGAAGACCAAAGGATGTTTTAGAAGTGGCATCATATTTGGACAAGAGAATCCAATTGGGTTCTTTGGTCACAAATATTATTGACTAAAACTATTACTATTGCATTCTGGATATGTTCTTGTAAAGAACATGATACAGTTCTTTCAGAATTATACTTTCTGAGTTAAATAATTCTGTTAATAAATTTTAATTCTATTTATCAGCAACCTGTTAAAGTTGGTTGCTCAATTATTCCCCAAACAAAATAGCAAGAAACCATCCACAACAACAATAATCGCAAAACAAGAAAAATGAAATATTTTTTCTCAATGCAGAAAAATCTTTCATGAATATTTTCCTTGCCCATTTCTATCTTTCATTTGTATAATGGTGTTGAAAAATATATATGATAATAAACCTTCCAAAGTGTGATAATTATCTTTCTTAGAAGGAAATTTAGGAAGATAAAATTAGTGCTTGAGCTACCTTGACAATATATCACACAAGTAAGATTTAGAAAATATCACAAGTTACTTTTTCAAAAAAACAACTTTTTGTTTTATTAATCTTCTGTATAGTTTTTTTGTTATAAGTTTCATTTAGTTCTGTTCTGATTTTTGTTATTTCTTTTCTTCTGTTGGGTTTGGCATCAGTTTGCTCATCCTTTTCCAGTTCTTTGAGCTGATTCATTAAATTGTTTATTTGTGATCTTTCTGTCTTTTGGATGTAAGCATTTATGGATATAAATTTTTCTCTCAAGAATGCTTTAGCTGTGTCCCACAGATTTTGATAACTTGTGTCTCATTTACCATTTAGTTCAAAAAATCTTTTTATTTCTGTCTTGATTTCCTCATTAATGAAATAATCATTCAGCAGAAGTTTGTTTATTTTCCATGACTTTGTGTAGAGGTTGAGGAAGGAAATAACAGAGGACATAAACAGGTGGAAAACCATAACATGTTCATGGTTTGGCAGAATCAACATTGTTAAAAATGTATATACTACCCAAAGTGATCTACAGATTCAATGCAATCCCTATTAAAATACCAACATCGTTTTTCACAGATCTAGAGAAAATAATTCTATGCTTTGTATGGAACCAGAGAAGACCCTGTATAGCAAAAGCAATCTTAAGCACAAAGAACAAACTGAGAGGCATCAATTTACCAGACTTCAAGCTATACTACAAGGCAATAATAACATGGTACTGGCAATAATACTACACTATATTATACTACAAGGCAGTAATAGCATGGTACTGGCACAAGAACAGAGACATAAACCAATGAAACAGAACTGAGAACCCAGATATAAAACCATCCTCATATAGCCTTCTAATCTTTGACAAAGCAGACAAAAACATACACTGGGGAAAAGAATCCTTATTCAATAAATGGTGCTGGGAAAACTGGATAGCCACATATGGAAGACTGAAACAGGATCCACACCTTTCACTTCTCACAAAAATCGACTTATGGTAGATAACAGACTTAAACCTAAGGCGTGAAACTATAAGAATTCTAGAAGAAAATGTTGGAAAACTCTTCTAGACATTGGCCTAGGCAAAGAATTTATGAAGAAGACCCCAAAGGCAACCACAGCAACAACAAAAATAAATAAATGGGACCAGATCAAATTAAAAATCTTCTGCACAGCCAAGGAAATTATCACGAGAGCAAACAGACAACCTGAGGAATGGGAGAAAATATTCGCATGGTACATGTCGGATAAAGGGCTGGTAACTAGAATCTATATAGAACTCAGGAAAATCAGCAAGAAAAAATCAAACAACCCTATCAAAAAGTGGGCAAAGTATATGAACAGAAACTTTTGAAAAGAAGATAGACTAATGGCTAACAAACATATGAAAAAATGCTCAACATCTTTAATCATCAGGGAAATGCAAATCAAAACCACAATGAGATATCACCTAACTCCAGGGAGAATGGTCTTTATTAAAAAGTCCCAAAACAATAAATATTGGTGTGGCTGCGGAGAGATAGGCACACTTATACACTGCCGATGGGACTGCAAACTAGTCCAACCTCTATGGAAAGTAATATGGTGATACTTCAAAGAGCTATGAGTAGAACTACCATTTGACCCAGCAATCCCGTTACTGGGCATCTACCCAAAGGAACAAAAGACATTTTATAAAAAAGACATCTGCTCTAGAATGTTTACAGCAGCACAATTCACAATTGCAACGATGTGGAAACAACCCAAATACCCATCAATTCATGAGTGGATTAATAAAATATGGCATATGTATACCATGGAGTACTAGTCAGCCACAAAAAACAATTGTTTTTTGTATTATCCTGAGTAGAGCTGAAGCCCATTCTATTAAGTGAAGTATCACAAGAATCGAAAAACAAGCACAACATGTACTCATCATCAAATTGGTATTAGCCAATGAGCACTTAAGTGCACATATAGTAATAACATTGACTGGGTATCAGGCAGGTGGAAGAGAGGAGGAGAGGATGGGTATATTCACACCTAATGGGTGTGGTGTGCACTGTCTGGGAGATGGACACAATTGAAGCTCTGACGTGGGCAGGGCAAAGGCAATATATGTAACCTAAACAGTTGTACCCCTATAATATGCTGAAATAAAACAAACAAGCAAACAAACCAAAAACCTATTGATATTCCCTATTACCTAGTTAATCTAAAGTCTATACCTAATATTTAAGTTCTTTCACCAAATAGCTCCCTTTCTTTTCAACTATATCCTTATTGCTTCTGAATATACTCCTTGACTACAATTAAGATAAGGCCCTTGAGTTATAATGTTACTTCCATTGTGTATATTCTTTATTTCTGAAATTCCCACCTGAATGCCTCTTGTAACTTTATTTTCTTTGTATCATCTATTTCAGGTATATACTTTCAGATCTGGATGAAACTAATTTGTTCCAGTAAGACTTTGTGAGTCAAATCCAAATTGATGATTCCATTACCCTGTGTTCAGCATCAAATTATTAATCCGCATTTATGAACCTTAAGCCCATAAGTGTTCTATAATGATCTATCTGGCGGAGTATCTTTTTCATTGTTTTTGGAACAAAAGTGCTTATGTGATTATCCTAAACATACTCCCTTGAGAGCTTCCTGCATACAGCAATGACTGTCATGAGGGCAATGCAAATCTACGTTTATTTTGACCCATGACCCAGTCAAAGGAAGTTTTAACAGTTTTACAGAACTCAAGAAGGTGTCTTTTATCTACAATTCAAGTCTCTTGTTATCTGTCATATCCTTTGCCTGATGCTAAAGCCACTCTCCATACCCTCCCCAGATCTTCCTCTAAGCAGGAGTTCATTAGACCTAACCCTTTTCTGATTGCTGTTACTCTATGTGAATAAAAATATTCTGAATATAATATCATTATCACAAGAAGGGGACATGTTACCTAAGTAACTGGGAAAGGGACATGTGAAGGACAGTCTTTACCCCATTCTTTACTTGATAGACTTTCAACTGAGTTCTTGGTTCATGTTACCCTCATTTTGCAAGAAAGCGGGTACTGTTCAGTCTCCTCCTTGTTACCATATCTCTTTTGGCACATTGTCTGGTTGACCTCCATGGATTTTTCTGAATTCTTTGACTTCACACATTCTGCATCTACTAATCAATGCTGATTATAATCCGTCCTCCAATGCAAGGCCTACTAACTAGATTTTTTTCTGTTGTTGCTAGGTATGGCCATATTCTGGTCCTTGGATTATGAGCAGGAGTGTGGTCCTATTCAAAAGAAAGAAATTATAAATAAAGCAATTGCTGGTACCTCCTTTTTTCTTTTCCTCATAGCTGGAAAATGAAGGCAACTAGAGTCTTGAACCAAAAATATAAAGGGAGGTTTGGAAGATGCAAGCCATCTTGCTAGCCCTGAGCCGTTCAACCCTGGATTGTTGTATGAGAAAAGTAGATTTGATCTTCTTTAAGTCACTGGTTTTGTTTGGGAAGGAAAAGGGAGAGAAAGGAGAGTGTGTCTCTTTGTCTTAGCAGCATTGCTTTTATCCTTATTAATACATTGGTTTAATTCAAGTTCTACTAGTTAGAACTGGGTTCTTTTGGGCAAGTTACTTAATCTCTGAATTTGTTCAACTATAAAATAAGAATAACGATACTTATGTTCAAGGGTAGTTGTGAGAATCAAATGAAATAACATATGTGAAGTTAAAGAATTTTGGAAGAAAGAGTTTAAACTTAATATGCATGGAATAAACACAAGCTGAATCTTCTTTCTTATTCCCAAAAAGCTAGATCTTTGATTAAGAAAACATGAATACCTCCGTGTTCACAGAATGGGTAAATAGACTTGGAAATTTATAGAATTCACTATATAGTATCATAATAATATGTTTTTTAAAAGCATGCTTCATATAAAGTGCTTGCAAACATGCAATGGGAAAGAATGTCTGGGTGGCCTAAATCCTGGAATGAGAATCTCAAACATGAGGCTCCATATTGGTATTTTAGGGATCTGTTTCTGCATTTGATTTAGGGATGAATTTATTCTTTCCTGTCTTGCTTCTGTCTTCTCTGAATTAGGAGATCTCACAATATTTTTGGACCAATGAATAACAAACTGATGATTATTAGGAGTTTTAACTATAGAAAATTATTATCGGTAATAACTTAAAAATTAGAACATATGTAAAACATATTAGAGTATGATCTGTGGCTTAAGATATTTATATTATAGTCTCAGTGTATAAAAAAAATTTATAGAGCTAATCATCACTTTTTTGTATTAGTTCAAAGACCTACCACCACCTCATTGAAGATTGGGAGACACATTTTCATCTAGTGACATTTTTACTTGTGTGGTCTCTTAGAAAAAAGAGTGTTCTCCATTCCCGTGTATTTTATTAGTATTACCAAGCATGAAAGATTTTTCTTATTGTTTGAGTTTGTACAACTATTTTCATTATGTCAAGACTCTGCTCATGAAACTAAACTAATTCCTTATTTGTTATCACATAAAATTTTAAGTGAATTTTTTCCTTTCGTATTCAAGACCTTTTTCCCATCTCCACTTCAACTATGCAATCTTAGTTCTCTATACTTCTCAACACAAACTTCTTATTGAGGAGATTTTTAAAATATGCTTTCGGAAATCTAGTGTTAGCAAGGATCACCACAAAGATTACCAAGAGACATTAGAGTCAATTATTAATACACACACATATACACCACACACTATAATTTGGAAATATCACACAACCATATATAAAATCATACACAAAATTTTAACATCATGGTGAATATTAATGTGTATAGTACATTTTGTACCCTGGAGACCTTGGAATAAAGCTTGCATAGCCATCTCTGTGCATGTGTTTGAATATCTTATAATGTGTCAGTAATTAGAAACACTGGGTCTTTTCTTTCAGACTTATTGTTATGAGTTGAATTGTATCCCCAAAGTTCATTTGTTGTAGACCTAACCACCAGTATTTCAGAATATGACCTTATTTAAAGATAGGGTCATTTTAGAAATAGCCAGATTGCAATGAAGTCATTAGGATAGACCCTAATGACTGGTGTCCTTATAAAGAGGGGGATATTTGGACACAGAGACATGCATGGAGAGATGACATGAAGGGGCATAGGAAGAAAATGGCCAAGGAGAGAGCTCTAGAACAGATTATTCTATCACAGCCTTCAGAAGGAATGTCTCTGGAACTGTGAGACAATGCATTTCTGTTGTTTAAACCACCTAGTCTGTGATACTTTATTATCAAACTCACACTAATATGTTCATAAATCATAGTGCTTATTTTATATTGAGATATATACAAAAGTCTTTCAGTAGATGGCACTACCTCCTGTTTAGCTGGCCAACTAGGAGCCATTCTTGATTTTTCCCTTATTTCCCATATCCAAACTATCACCAAATATTTCTGAACTATCATTACTTCTCTTCATTATCACCACTATTAGAAAGTCTAAGCCACCACAATATCTTGTCTGGAATATTGAAAAGCCTTCTAACTGGTTTATACGTTTTCATTTTTTTCTCATCCACAGTCCATCTTTAATGAAATAGTGATATTTTAAAATGTAGATCATGTCATGTCTCTTCCGTGCCTGGAGCCCTCTGGGGAATCCCTGTTGTTCAGGTGAAATCCAGACTTCTTACCTAGTTTACCAAAATCTACATTATTCTTAAAACAGTTCAAGGGACTTCTGCTTCAGGCCTGAGAGGGTAACTACTATCCAACTTTGCTCTTGCCTTAAGGGACTAGAAAATTAGACCAAAAAATATGATATAACTGTTTTAAGATGTTGGGCAATAGGCAGTGAGGGACTGAAATTTCTGGGAGGAAGAAAACAAATGAGCTAAGCACCATGATTATCTGGCTTTTTAGCTAGAGGAACTTTCCACAAGTGAGGGTCCAATAGAACATAATAATCTCACTGAGATAAAGAGAGATCAGACTTCCAGGCTACAGAGACAGTTAGAATTTGCAGTGTAAGGTAGTGGGGATAAAGGAGCTTTGATAAGAGGAAACTCCAGTTATCTACATCGGAGAACTCATTGGGTCTTTGGCTGAATATTAAGCTGTGCATGTACAGGGTGAGATACTGTGAGGCCAGGGAGAGAGCCAACTGTTGAGTAAAAAACAATGACCATGGAGTGGTGAAAGAATAATTTATAGAGCTCACACAAGGCCGAATGTTAATCACATTCAGACCAATCAGAGCGAAGAGTCGTCATTGAAAAAGTTGGGCATTTAGTACAGTACCAGAAAGACTATACCCAAAGAGTAAGGCTAACATAGACCTAGATTAAAGTCTGTACTAGATTCATATTACCAAAGTTAAAAACCAAGTCTTATAAGTAAATTAATAGCCTGCTGGAACAACATTCAATACTCTATTAAGAAACACAAAAAATCTAGATACTCAACAATGTAGCATCCAAAACATCCAACAACTACTAAAAATTTCTGAGACAGGCAGAAAATTAAGAATCCTAATCAAGATTAACTCAGTCAATAAAGATGGATTCAGAAATAATGACAGAGATGATAGGATAAGAAGAAAAGATTTTAAAACAGCTATTATAAATTTGTTCAAGGATTTAAGGGAAAACATGAAAATAATGAGGGAGTATATAAGAAATCTCAGTAGAGAATCGTAATTTGTATATAACAAAAGAGCCAAATGAGAATTATAGAACTATAAAACACAATATCTGAATTGAAAATTCCACTAGATTAAACACTGCAGAAGAAAAGAATATTGAACTTGCAGATGAGCAATAGAAGCTATTCAAATTTAATGACAGAGAGAAAAAGGCTGAAAGCATATGACAAAGCCTCAGTAACCCATGAAACAATATCAAGCCATCTATTAAATGTGTAATTGCAATAACAAAAACTGAGGAAAGAGATCGTGGTAGAAATATTTTTTTGAAAAAATAATGGCTAAAAGTTTTCCAAATTTGGTGAATAAATTCACTTGATTCAAGAATCTCAACAAACCCTAAGCAGCATAAACACAAAGCAAACTACAATAAGGCATATTATAATCAAATCGCTGAAAATCGGTGATAAAGAAAAAAAATTCTAAAAGCAACCAGAGAAATAAAACACATTACAAACAGTGAAACAGACTGACATCTCATCAAAAACTATGTAAGCCAGAAAACAACAATGACTTTTTAAAGTCATAAGGAAAAAAAAATCAACCTAGAATTTTATATTCTGTAAAAATATTTTTCAAAAATGAGAATGAAATAATGACATAGTCAAGCACACCAAAGATGTATTTCCTGTAGGGCTGCCCTAAAAGAAATGTTAAAGGAGTTCTTCTAGCAGAAGGAAAGTAATATCAGATAGAAACTTGTAATATGTGAAGGAATAAAGAATTTCAGAAATAGTCAATATATGAACAATAAAATTTTTTTCTGAGTTACTAATTTCTTTAAGAGATAATTATTTAATGAAAGAAAATAAAAATATATTATAGAATTTATATCATATGTAAAAAATGATAAAAACATTACCACAATGTATGGGGGGAATAAATTGAAATGTATTATTATAAAGTTCTTATCTTACATGTAGAATGATATTATTTGAAGGTAAATTATGATAAATTTAAGAAACATTGTGAACCTCAGCATAATCACTAAAATAAAGAAACAATGAGGTACAGTTTAAAAACCAACAGAGGTCATAAAATGAAATATTCAATATTAAACATAATTTAATTAATATAATAAAGGCAGAAAAGGAGAAAAAAGGAATAAAGAACAGATGGAAGAATTAAAGTCAAATTTCAAGATAGTGTTACTTAAACAAATGTCAATAACTACATTAAATGTAAATGATGTAGCCATTCCTATTGAAAGAGCATTTTCAATCCAAAAAAGACTTAATTATTTGTTGTTTATAAGAAAAATTCACTAAACAGAAAACACAGGTTAAAAGCAAAAGGTAGAAAACTATATGCCATGCAAACACCAATCTTAAAAACATGAGACTGACTATACAAATTCATCCAGAAGATATAACAATTCTAAATGTATAAGCACCTAATAACAGATCTGTAAAATACACAAAGGAAAAACTGAGGGTATTGAAGGGAGAAATAGAACAATTCACAAATATAGTTGGTGATTTCAACATTCTTCTCTTAGTAATTGATGGAACAAGTAGAAAGAAAATTAATAAGTATATAGAAAATTTGAACAACATAATCAACCTACTCAACCAAATTACCATAAAACACTGCAGCCACACAACTAAAGAATTATAAGTTTTTTTCAAGTTAAACATTCACTACTGTCTTCATAAATTTAAAAGAGTTGGAATCTTATAGAGCATGTTCTCTAACTACAATGATATTAAGTTAGAAATTAATAGAAAAAGACATATGAAAAAGTCCCCAAATGTTTGAGAGCCAGGCAGCACACTTCTAAATAAGCCATTGGTCAAAGAAGAAAGCACCAGAGAACTCCATGCTAGACTATATAAATAAAAAGAAAGGACATATAAATTACTAATATCAGAAATAAAAGAAGAAACATCACTTTAGAGCTTATGACATGAAAGGATAATAAGAAACATGAAAAATTTTATATCAACAAATTTGATAACTTAGATAAAATGGACATATTTATTAAAATATAGAAATTACCAAAACTGATATGATATGGAAGCATCTGAATAGCCCTATAGTTTTTAAAGAAATTAACTTTGCAATTAAAAACTTTCCCACAAAGAAAACTTCAAACCCAAGATGCCTTTACTTTGGAATTCTATCAAACATTTAAGAAATAGGTAGCACCAATTTTATACATTTTCCCTCCAGAAAATAGCTTCCATGATCTTCTATACTCACTACATCATAGAACTTACCAATCTATTAATATGTTATTACCGCCTGTTTCCATGTACGTCTCATCTATTACCCTGAAGTTAATCTTTTAACTCTGTATTCTCAATGACCAGAATGGTATCTGGAACAAAATTTGTGCAAAATAAATGTGTATAGATATTTATTCAAATGAATTTGGGTTAAAAATTAATTTTATACTCCAACCAGCAATATATGAGGGTTCTAGTGGTTCCACATCCTATCCAGCATTTTATGATTTCATGTAAGTGTTTTGATTTTAGCCATTTCTGAGGGTATGTAATGGTATCTCATTATAGTTTCAACTTGCATTTTTCCTCTAATAATGTTGAGCATTTTCACTTTAGTATATTGGCCTTTTATATATGTTTTCTTATAAGGTACCTATTTAAATCTTTTGTTCATTCTTTATTTGGTTGTCTTTTTGGTTATGCATGTTATATTTTATTTCAGGTGAGATAAAATACACTTAAAATTCTAAATGGAGAACTAATTAAGAAGAGGAACTTTGAAAGAAAATTTGAAAGTAGATGTGATAAGATTGATCAGCTCAAGATAAACTGATTCTTCAGTTTAGTGTGGACTGGACTGACGACAGTGTAAGAAACGAAATCACTGTGTGAAAACAACAAAACAACAGCAACAAAAAACAAACAAAAATCAACCAAGCAACAACCAACCAATTCACACTCCTTCAAAAAAAAAGTATCATGCAAAAGTCAAAGATAAGAAATACAATGATAGATAATTTTCACTTGGTTTGGGAGATTTATTTTTGCAGATTAAAAAAAATAGCCAGTTCTTTAGTGTATTTTATGCAGCAAAATTTTGCAAAATAATTCTGAAGTTACTCACTCCAAAACTACAATTTCAGTTGAAAACAAACAGCATAAAAAGAGATTTCATGGCTTCTTTCTTTGTAAACTAAAGAGCTTCCTGTTATCAAGAATTTCTGTGAAAAATTTAAATATGGCAATGAAAATGTATATTTTTTCTTTTTTTATAATTCAAAGTAAGTCATACCTATAACAAGGACAGGCTGTTAAACCTTAAACCGATGACTTTGCCATAAATATTTTAAATGTGTAAGCTACTACAAAAGTGTAATTGCTACCATTGCATAATACATAGGATAACACAGTCCTTAAAAGAACCCAAGAATAAATATACAGTCTTGTATTTGATGTATTAAGGAATGAGATTATTGGAAATTTTAATGTCTGACAGCTGTATGTTTTCAAATTTGCATGGTATGGAATTTCCATGGAAACCAATGTGAAGAAAAATAATACATTATATAACAGTTGATGTATATAAAAATAAAGAATAAAATTCTTAGTATTTAAATAAATAAGTTGGTAATCATTCTGTAACTGCTGGTACAAAAATGATGACAAAGAGATCGGAAGATACTGAGTTATAGAAAAGTTGACTGCAAGCTCCACTTCTGTAACAGCAGTATGAAGAGCTCACAAATTCATTCCCCAGTTAATAATAATAAACTTAATAATAACTTAATAATAAAAAATATGACCAATTAAGGTCTCTGGAATGGTCCCATAGGCATAAAGCTTATTCAAAAAATAAATATTCTTACTAAAACTCAGTAAGAATAGCAAGTCTGTTGCATTTGAACCAAAACCTACATCCTCCTTTCCCTTTTTGGGTCCAGTATGAGGGAAATTCCACTTCAGGTGGATGCAGCCAAGAACACAAGGCTCTCCTTTTCCCCAAGCTCCCAGTGGAGGAACACAGTTACTCCTGGAAAGGGACTGGCATCAACATTTCTCATCCCAACTCCCAGCTAGTTGTTGTAGAGGCTAAGTTCCTAGATAGTGCCACTAAGAGATGTAGGCTTCCTTTTATCATCCAGGCTTTACTTATATAATGGAGAATGTAGCTTGGGCATATGTGTGAAAAATAATGGAACCTGACCCCTCTTGCTCCAGTTTGTTTTCACGGTGGATGTTGCGTACTGGGAGACGTAAGATGAAAAAGCCAGAGGTTGCTACTACCTTCCAACATTGAGTGCCCAGCTCCTAAAGGAGGAGTGTCACTCAGAGAGAAGTGTGCCATTTTTCTTGCTCCAAGCTTCAGATATGTAGTTCAGACATTTTTGCATAGGGCCAAAGGCAGGCCATAAAACAAAGAGCTCTTAAGCTTTCCCAAAGGAGCTGACTTTATTTGCAACAGAATATGGGAAAGTTCAAGCCTAAGGGCACTCTCAAAAACAATAGAGGTTGTGAGGAAAAGCATTAAAAGGAGACTGGTAGCTTCACCAGAGACATGGACCAGAAAGATTTCCGAAGAAAACCAGGGAAATATGTAACTGAGAAGAGCTTTCTTTGGATCAGAAAAAAATGTCAAACACTGACCTCAAAAACTATTAATATCTTTGTAAAGGAGCCCCAAGCTAACTGGATCAAGATCCAACAATATGCTGTCCAGAGGAGACACCCTTTAGATTCAAAAATACAAATAAATTAAAAATGAAAGGATGGCAACAGACTTATCATGCAAACTGCAATGAAAAGAATGCTGGAGTGGCTACTCTAACAACAGACAAAATAAGTCAAATGATAAAAATGTTCTGAAATTGTGGCAATTGGCACAACTCTGTGAGTATACTAAAAACCATTGAATTGTACACTTTATAAATGAATGGTTTGCTGTGTTAATTATAACTTAATAAAACTACTTAAAAAATTCACTGCAATGTATTCAAGTTGTTAGAGTATGCCTCATTAATGTATGCATGTTAAGATACAGTACAATGTCAGAGCCATGGAGTGGCTTGAGGTGGATTAAATAGTCCTATCTCCATTGATTTTTTTTCTCAAGTAAATATACAATGCAAATAAAAACAATACTTGCTGTACAAAAGCAGATTCAATTCAAAAATCCCTGGTTACCTTTTTTAAATGGGATTTCCCTCTCCCCCACCACCCCTCAACACGCTATTCTCCTTGTATAGAAGTTCTGAAGCTGCGCTTGTACTCAAATCCTTGAGTTTACTTTTGTTTAATGAATTGTCAATTTTACTGAGGTATGACTTTAATTTGGAGACTTTCAGTTATTGTTGAACAATATGAGCAATGAATGCTATAATTTCCTTTTTGTTGTTGAAGTTAATTAGCTATCTTGAGGTGCTGGTACACACCTTTCAAATAAGACTAAGAAATCACCTTTTTTTCTGATAAGGAAATAAAATTAAATATCTCTAAAATGTAATATGGTTGTACCAGTTGCAGATCATTTAAATGAATGAGTTTATGAACAATATAAACTCACCAATTCCTGCATTTACACTAGCAATCTGAGCACTGTTTCTGAAACAGAAAGTGTAAATTCATGCTGAACATAATGATATTAAGTGAATATTTGAAAGATATGGGAAATGAATGTCATTATTACACATTTCATAATATCATAAGATACTTTTTGCCAAACATTGTCAATTTAAACAAGATGATGGGCCCATTCAATAAGATCTTCTAAATCAAACATTTACAAATTAAGGGACACACTCAGTTTTTAAATATGGTTGAGTGATTTCATTTTATAATAGAAAATTTAGTACTCCTCTTAAACCTTCTGGATTAGTTTAATAAGAGAGTATCCTAGGATTTCAATGTAAATGCAAAAAAATTCTTTTACCGGTTGCAAATAATGAAACCTCTATTATATTGAAAATATTCAATAAAATAAAAATATAAATAGCCTGAGGATAAAGAGACAGCAACTGTTATCCACCATCTTTAAATATTTTATGTTCATCAAAACATCCCTATTGTTTTACTCTTAATTTTTCAGATGAAGATGCTAAGTGATTTGTCCAAGTTCACTTGATAATGGAAGATTTAAGAGTGGAACCCTGATGGACTCTGCTTATTCATATACTGTATTTAACAACTTTAAATTGAGTGTTTACCATACGTAAAGAATTCTTCTTGGATTGGCTCACACTTGTAATCTTAGCACTTTAGGAGGCCAAGGTGGGAGGATAGCTTGAGGTCAAGAGTTAGAGACCAGCCTGAGCAAAATAGTGAGACTCCATCTCTACAAAAATAAAAAAAAATAGTCTGGTGTGGTGGCATACACCAGTAGTCCCAGCTACGCAGGAGGCTGAGGCAGGAGGATTGCTTGAGCCCAGGAATTTGAGCTCATTTGCAGTGAGTTATGCTGACACCACTGTATTCCAGGCTGGATAGCAGAATGAGACTCTGTCTAAAAAAAAAAAAAAAAATTCTTCTTCTTGAAACTGAGAATTAGATGGAAAACAAAAACAGAAACTGATTCCTGACTCCTGTCTTCTTGGGTCTTATAGTCTAATGGGAATACAGACAGTATTCCAATAACCACAACTGTGATGAGTGCCACAAAAAAAGAGACAGGTAGTAGTAGGATAGAGTGAAACACACTGGGCAGGTGAGGGAAGTCAGAGAAGACTTCCCTGTGACAGCAGCAACAGAGTTGAGATCTGAAGGAAGATGAAGTACTTGCAGGGAAGGATGGGAAGAGAATTTCCCAGAGGAGTGTAATAGCAGTTCTGCAGCTGGAAGGAGCATAGTATACTTGAAAAAATTTTAAAAATCCAGCTTCACATCCTCATTCAGATATACAACAACTCAAATCATAAGATCCTTTTTAAAATCAAATTTTTAGTTTCCCTGGATTTGAGTTGTCTGCCTCTGATAGCATTTATTTTAAATTCTATACTTCCCACATCACTCTATATCTTTGTTACTGGTTTATAAACATCACTTGTGGGTTTGAAGCTTTTGGAATAAAATAAGTAATAATTGACATTGATAGTATATCTTCCTTTAAATCTTACAGATTGAGTCTGGAATAGTTTTCATGAAATTCTCAAGCAATATTTCTGTTGTGTTATAGGAGATTACTATATTTATATTAAAAGCATCAATACAAAATAGGACATTCAAATTGTGAGAAAATTCTAGTTAGGCATTTTTACACTGCAAAACAAATTTCCACTCAATCTTTGATGTTCTTACCAGCATCTTATTTTAATATACTTTTTCTTTATCTTTAGCCAACAAATGCAGAGCAGCTAAAACACAATGTTAAAGACTCAGCGGTGCATATCTGATTGAATAACCAGTAAACAAGATACAGTATTTCATTTTCCCTGAAACTGCAGCCCTCATTTCTGAAAAGACAGATCATACAGACAAAAATATGTCTGATCTTAAGAATTTTAGTGTTTAATTTCTTGTTCCTGAATTTCTCTATTGTCCTGTAGGTTCCTGTCATGTTATCTCCCAAAAGTTGCCCAAAAATGTGTGAGTGACTCTAAAGAACAAATTGTGAAAGTACCCACTCTATGTATTCTATGAATGAAAACCTTATTTTAATAAGAGAAAATATAAAAAAATTATTAAAAGATTACTTTATGCCATCCAGAAGAAGAAGAATCAGACCTTTGTTTTTTGGTATGTGACATACAGACTAAGGTATCAATATTCATAGCAGCACTGATCCATAGACATATTTTGTTGAGCCTACAACACAATTTTGCATTTTAACTGGTTAATCAATATTCAAATTTTAGGTGTTACTCAGGTAAAATAAGAGTTTGGCTTCTCAAAAATTTCAGACAAGTCTAGCAGCACTGGGCCCACAGTAACTATTGGAATGGCAATTGCCCTTTATTTTAAACGAGAGTGAACTCTGCAGTTTGTCACCATTCCCATCTGACCTTCACTTATTTACATTACCCGTTAAGCACCTTTTAGGCATCTATTTTTCAATGCCTATATTACTCTTGTTAGGTCTTTACTTTGTGTGCAAGAAGGTAGAACTGAATGTGTCAAGAACTTTGTGGAGTCTAAGATATTTACTTGAAAGCTAGCTGGTTAGACTTGCCACAGTTTTATGATGCTGGCAAAAAACATGAGATTCCTGTTTTAAGCCTGATAAAAGAGTCTAGGATCTGAACACTTTAACCAGTGAATCTAACTAATTACTTAAAAATTGACCACCATAATGGTGGACAGAGAGTAGAAAAAAGAGCAATTCAGTAGGCTATATGAAGACAAACATTGGCCTTGTCAGATTTTTGCCTTAAAGGTAAGAAGAAAAGAATAATATGAATCATATAAAATATATTATAGAATGAAAGAAATGACAAAATCTTCTCCAAGATTTGTTGCAGTGTCTACTATGGTTTGAATATTTGTCCCCTCCAAAATTCATTGTTGAAATTTAATTCTCAACATGGCAATATTGAGAGACAGGGCCTGTAAGAGGTGATTGGATCATGAAGGCTTTGCCTCATGAATGGATTAATCCATGAATGGATTAATGAGTTAATGGATTAGTGGGTCATCGTGGGTTTGCGACTGGTAGCTTTATAAGAATAGGAGAGACCTGAGCTAGCACACTCAACCCCCTCACCGTGTGATGCCCTGTGCTACCTTGGAACTCTGCAGAGTGTGCCCACCAGCAAGCAGGACCTCACCAGATGTGAGCCATTGACTTTGGACTTCCTAGCTTCTGTAACTGTAAGAAATAGATTTTGTTTCTTATAAATTACCCAGTTTGGGGTATTCTGTTGTAAGCAACAGAAAACTAACACAAAGACAGCATCCAAAAGAGCAATTCAGGAATTTTGAGGGACATGAGGATTCAAATCTAGAAGTTAATGAAATAAAAACAAATTTAAAAATATTGATGTATGGAAAACAGAATAAAGAAAATAACTGACAAGATTAATCTAGAAAAATATTTAAATTAAAAAATAAATCCAGAAATTGCTGTTTTTATAAAAGTAACAAGTCTACTGAAAGTGAGAGAACACATAAATACAAATAATATTGGAAATAAGAATGGGAACATAATAAATACCGATGACGTTTAAACAGTAAAAAAAAGTATTTTGATAGTAAGAAAACCTAATTGAAATGGTTGATTTTTAAAGAAAATGTTAAATAGCAAATTAAAGTAAGGAGAAAAATAAAATATAAATAAGATAATAAACATATCTGAAATAGAAAATGTCAAAAATAGTTTCCTCAAAAGGTGCTTGTCCAGATGGTCTGATTGGTGAATACTTTCAATCCTTCAAGGAATATTAATTCCCATGCTACAGAAAAATTTTCCAGTATATAAAAAAGATGAAAACTTGCTAATTCACTACTGTAAAAATATGATAAATACAAATTTCAAAGGCCTAGAACACTTATGAATATCACTGCAAAAACGTTAGGAAAATATTAGCAATCAAATTCACAGTGAATTAATTATCTGCTTTATTTTGGGGTATGTAGGAATGGTTCAGCTTTAGAAAATATATTGAAATAATTGGTCATATAAACAAATGAGAGAAAAAATCTTTATGGTCCAATGACAGATGCTAAAAATGTTTTTGGTTATATTCCTTAACTATTCTTAATTAAAATTCTTTGTAGACTGGAAATCTATGCTTAAGATTCTTTAGATTCTCTATATCACACATTGCACCCAATAGTTACTTACATATGAATTAATCTGTAACTTACAGATGATTAAGTGCAAAAACCTAAACCACAAAAGTATTAGAAAATAATGTAGTTGTATATTTATATAATTTTGGAAGCATGATATCAAAAATAGAAACAAAAAAGAAGTGTGAATGATTTGACTAGATGATGGTTAAAAAATTTCTATCACCAAATGTAAAGAAACAAAGTATCTATATGAACAAAGTAAAAGATAAACATTGCACTGGAAAAAATGTTTGCAATGTATATGATAGACATATTCCATCATATAAAATTATTTCTTATAAATTCATGAGCAAAAAATTAATTCTTAATTGCATTCTTGAATAGGCAAAATTCATGAAAACACATTTCACAAGAGGGAGATATAATACTCCAAATAACATGAAATATGCTCAAATTACTAGAATTAATCTTCAAATTAGAGTCATATGAAAAATCATTTTTTATCCATCAGAGCATATCAGAAAACATTTTTAAAAATTTCAATGCACAACCTTAGTAAGACTGTAGGAAATCCATTTTCACATACTATGATTTGGCCCAATTTTTTGAATACATTTTGACAAGTATCAAAACCTTAAGAACAATCCGAAAAGTTCTTTCCTAAATTTTTTCTCCAAGGAAACAATTGTATAAGTTTACAAAGCAGTATAAACATATATGTTTATTGCAGTGTTATTTATAGCAAACAAAACAAAAAATTTCATTTAAATCACTTAAATATACACAATATGAGGATTAGCAAAATCAACTATGTAATATCTGTAAAATGATGTTGTAGGTAACCATTAAACTTTACTTATCGATAGAAAGATATGAGCAACACATTAATTGAACATATCAGCTTTAAAAACTGTTATGTACATATGTATACATATACACAGATATATATGTATACTCTTCTATCAAGCTAAACATCAAAATGTTAGCAATGGTTTTATCTGGCTGGTGGCATTATGAAGAATTTCACATCTATTATTAATATTTTATTATTTATCTGCGTTTTGAATATTTTTTACTATGGACATGATTTATGATGCAATAATGAAATGATAAAATGTAAAACTAATTTTAGTTTCTATCAAGACACATCAACAGTTGATTAAGCATTCTAGACAAGAGAATAATCCTTAGACTTCCTTACTATTATTTTAATTACAATGAATGCACCTACAGTTGATTCTCACTATTCACAGTAGTTACATTCTATGCAGTCTCTGAACACTGAATTAGTGAATACTGAGCCACATCTTGATATGGGAAATACAGACTTAGGTTCCTGGAAGCTGCTGGTTATAATTTTCCTCAACCAATCAATGTATATTTTTGTTGTGTGTGTGTGTTTGGGTAAAGACAGCTATTTAAGATATATTGTAGATTTATTAACTTCGAACTCACAGAGAACAACATTGTAACACATGTCTGAACAGAGTTTATCTAAAATGAGTTTTCTCTGTAAAGCCTATGTCTTCTTGCCCTTAGGAGTGCTCGATAGCACTTAAGCACTATGCTGGAGAACATTTTAAACAACAAAATCACCAAAAAAAAGCACAATTCGAAAGCTAAAACAAGAAAGCAGAGCATGGCCTTGTTGGACATCGGCTGGGAACGTGAACATTGGGCGCCTCAATTTTTTTGCTGATCTGTGCATGTCCATGAATAATTAAAAGTGCTTTGAGTACTGATGTTGAGGTTATAAGTATATTTTAGCCAGTTGGTGAAACCGCAAATATTAAATTTACAAATAATGAGCATAAACTGCACTATGAAAACTCCGTGACATATCCTGTTGTTCAGGTTCTCCTGGCGGCTTCATCTACTAGCAAATTATAACTAAGGTAGTTGTTATCTTATTAGTCTTACTTGAATCCTAAAGAGAGTTGTTATTCATGTTATTCTTCTAGTGTCCTAGTTTTTTAGAATTCACTGTGTCAATCTTCTTACTCACCCTGACTCTATAGAGAATCGTAAAACTTTCTGAAAAGAAAATTCAAGACTCTATGATTAAAGATTGGAATTTATGCTCTTCCTTCTACACATGCATGCTATGAGAAGATAGTGTTAAGAATGCTTTTGAACTTCACTTAAATGCTAAAGTAACATAGATTTTTCCTTCCAACTGCTTACAGCCTTCAGAGTGGGGAAAAGAACAACACAACAGTCCTTAAATAAATGTGCTTTGAATGAGTTCCTGCTTGAGTAAGGTTTTTAGATGTTTTCTGAATAAAGCTACATATACTTCATAAAGACTCTAAAGTTAGTTATGCAAGAAAAACTCCATAAGACACAAAAAGAACAAAAGTAGGATGTTTATTTTCCTAAGGGGGCTTTCAATTGTCGATTCCATACTGCAATAGGCACAATTGAAGTATTTTATTTGGTCAGAATACACTTGTCTTTGAGGTTAATTATAAAAAGACCTCCAAAGATTTTCATTAGTAATTTATATTGTTAAGTAATTGCACTTAAGTATAAATTAATTTGAGGTACACACTGCTTTAGAAACCAACAGATTTACTTGGCAGGCTTTGATCTAATTTTATGCCTCTCCATCACTTCCTGTATCACAAGATTGAAATATGATCAAATGTTTGTCTTAAGTTTTTCCATTCTCTAATTCTTTGTCATACATTGGGAGTCATTTTTATTAGTGTGAAGTTAAGGTATTCTTTAGAAAATGACAGCTATTTTTCCCTCAAAGACAAATGAACAAACAACCCTTGCAGAAAATGATATATGTATTTATTTATTATACTTAGTATTTCTCTCAGATTATTGTGTTTAGTGGCAAAATGTGAAATTCAGTTCTTTGCCCTTTATGAAATCACTTTTGGATTTCCTTTTAAAATGTTTCTTATTCATTAGTCATGAACCATGAATGCCTTAGGAAGGAAAAGGTCCTGTTATTCCCTGGGCTAAAAGGGGTCTGGGAGATGAGTGATAAATCATGTAGGCTATCCAAGGACAATCAATTACTATTGGATGTGCTAAATAATGCCCTTGAGGCCTGAATAAATTAGTGTCTTTTCCACAGAATTCAATGTAATTTGGTATTGGTTTCATATAGCTTTGGGAGATAGGCAGGCTTCCCCTTTTTCAATATGTAGAACATGTTAGTATCCGGTAAAGGGAAAATGAAGCAACATCTTTATATAGTCATTAAGTACACTCAAATTCCATTAATGTTATTGGAAATTCAACATTATTAACCTAAAAAATAGGAGTTGGTTTAACGGTATTGCAGCTTTTTAAGCCCACAGGAATGCTTTTATTTAGAACATTGGGTTGTTTGTTTCTTCTTGAGTGCTTGGTCTGATGAGTTGAAAAGGTTTTCCAAAGGACTGGGAACAGATCTTAACATAAGCTTCCAAGACTTTTCTCGAATCTTTTAACATTGTTGCATACAAAGAATTAGGTATCTCTGGATCCCATTCGTAGCCTTGCTTTACTTCACCAGCAATTGGGAGGGGATCATATGAGATGCTGTCAACACTGGCATGACCAATATGTCATTGTGGAATAGACTTACGACCTTGGTAAACTTTTCTTGGCAGCCCAACCTTCTGAAATAGCTGCCAGATTTCAGGTCTATCGATGGTGCCAAATGTTTTCATTAGGTCACTATAGAACTCTGGGTGCTGTACTTTGTATTAAGCTGGAGAATTCACATGTGGAATCACACACAAAATGTTAGAGCTGGAAGGGGCTCTTGAAATTATCTAGTTTGGCACTCACATTACTGATGAGGAAGTGGTGGTACAGTTTAGTGAAGAAATTTGCCCAAGATCACAAAACAAGTTAGTGGCAAAGCCAGGGCTCCTTAATCAGTTCCTTTAGGTACCAACTCCCTCTTGCTAATGTTTATTCCACAGTATGAAAGTCATTCAACTTTGCCGAATAGATGGAAGCAAAAGAAATGGTGAGCAGGTGGGAATAGGCTAAGCAGTGAGACATATGTGTTCTTTATTATTATCATCAGAACATAGCTTTAAATGCATTTATTGTTGATTTAGCATTCTTTTATAAGTCTTGATTCACTGAAGGTCCACTCTTTAGTACTTTGATTGTTTTTACTGAGGAATAATTTTCATATAGTAAAATGCACAGATCTTAATTATAGAGTCTGAAATTTTTATAATGTATATACCCATGAATCCATCAGTCAAATCAAGATATGGAACATATATGTCACCATAGAAAGTTTCCTTGTGTCTTTTTGCAGTCAATCCTCACCCCTCATCCCCACCAGAGGAAACTACCATTCTGATTTCTGTCATCACAGATTGTTTTTTCTTGTTTCAGAACTTCACATAAATAAAATCATATAGTATGTACTCTTTTGTGGCTGGCTACTGCTCACCAATATGTTTTTGGGATTATTCAAGTTGCAGCTGTACCAGTAGTTTGTTCCTTTTTGTTGATGTGCAGTATTTCTGCCACTGTTTTTAATCCATTTTCTTGCTAATAAGCATTTGTGTTGTTTTCAGTTTGGGATTATCATGATTAAAGCTTCTAAGAACATTTTTGTACAAAGATTATTATTGACATATGCATTTACTGATCTTGGAAATTGCTAAGTCATAAGGTTGGTGATGTTTAACCTTCTCAGACATTGTCACACAGTGTTCCAAAGTGGTTGTGCCCTTTTACACTCTCACCAACAATATATGAACGTTTTAACTGCCCCATATGTTTACTCAAGTTTGCCATTGTCAGTCTTAATTTTAGACATTCTCATTGGTATGTAGTGAGATCTCATGTGATTTTGATTTGCATTTTCCTCATGATTAATTATGTTGAGCAGCTTTTCATATTCTTATTGATCATTGATTCATGTTCTTTTGTGAAATGCATGTTCAAGTTTTTGCCCAATTTTTAAAAATTGGGTTTGCCATTTTATTATTAATTTATGAGACTTCTTTGATGGCTATATCTATTACAAATATTTTTCCTAGTCTAGCTTGCCTTTTCATTTTACTAATGGTATTTTTTGATGAGTAGAAGTGTTAAACTTTGCTAAATGTCAATTTATCTTTTTCTTCCCTTTCATAGTTAATGTTATTTGTGTCACATCTAAAGCATTTTTCTCAACTCCAAGGTCATGAAGATTTTTCTCCTATGTTTTATTTCACGTTTTATAGCTTTAGCTTTTATGTTTTATTCTTGGCTAAATATCTAAATAGACTTAGATACTGCCACCTCTGAGCCCATAACCAATGGAGAGAACAAAATAGAAAATTTCAGGTACAACCTAATGAAAATATAACACATTGTGATATTTGGTATTTGTTCTTTAACATGTTGTATATGTGTTTATACAGAAGGTTTCTTTTTCTTATATGTCTTTCAAATATTAGTTCATTAAAAATGAAATGTCTGATTTTGAATCAATAGTGTAGTTTATTATATCTCAAACAAGAAGCAGTACAATTAATTAAAGTATGCACCTAAACCATTGACACAGTTTTGCATGTTAATGGTAGCTTGCTTATGCCAGCAGTAAAGAAGCTTGGAGAACGAGTGGCGATGAAATTACAAAAGTCGTTTTCCACAGCTTGTTGAGAATTGAATATTTTTCATTGCAAGAAGTTGTCCAAAGCCTGGAGGAAGTGGTAGTCAGTGGTTCAAGTTCTGGTGAATACGGTGAATGACAGAAAATATCCAAGTCCAGCTTCTGTAGTTTGAACAGGATTGTTTGTGTGACAGGTGGTTGAGCATTTTCTTGCAAGGGGATTTGTCTATCTCTATTGACCAATCTCGGCTGCTTACTGACAAGTATCCTCATTATTTCATCCAATCGATTGCAGTAGACACCCACTGTAATGGATTGACCAGGTTTTGCAAGGCTATAGTGGATAATACCAGCGCTGGACCACCAAACAGACACCGTTAGCTTTTTTTGATGAATATTCAATTTTGGACTGTGTTTCGGCACTTCATCTTTATCCAACCATTGTGCTGAATGCTTGTGATTGTCAAAAATAATCCATTTTTCATCACCTAACAATATGGTGTAGAGATGGTTCATCTTTATGTCATGACAGCAAAGAAAGCAACCTTCAAGACCATTTCTCTCTGACGCTCATTTAATTCACACAGAACCCATCTATTCAGCTGCTTTACCTTGCCAATTTGTTTCAAATGGTCCAATATTGTTAGAATAGTAATGATAAATGCTGCTGCTAATTCACACATAGGTTGAAATAGATTTGTTTCTACTACAGCTTTCAGCTCATCATTATTCACCTTGGTCTCAGGTCACCCACATGGCTCATTTTGAAGACTAAAATCACCAGAACAGAACTTCTCAAAGCATTGACATACTGTGAGTTCATGAGCCACATACTTCCCAAACACTTTATTGATGTTTTGAGCTGTCTGCATTGCCTTGCTTCCATGATGGAATTTGTATTCAAAAACAACATGATTTTTTGACTTATCCAAAGTTTCACAAAAATTGCTCTAAAATATATGAAAGATAATCTCAAGCCAAAATATGTATTTGAAAGACTGAGGATATACTTTCACAATAAAAATAAAACAAAAAGTGTCAAAGGGAAATGTCAGAGACATCAACAGTCAAACTTAGTACTTAAGGAAATCGAACATTTTATACTTAATAATATAATACCTAAGTAATCAGTGAGATAGACCAATGGTCCTCACAGCTTAGATTTGCTTTTCTCCATAGCATGTAATGAGAGTGGCAGTCCTTATCCTCAAGATTCCTAGAGCTCTGTATTTTGATATTAAATCTTTCTTTTTGTTTCAGGATATTATCGGGGTACAAACATTTTGCTTACATGTTATGACTTTGCCTCACCCAAGCCAGGATTTGAGGCAAGTCCTTTCCTCCATAATACTAAATCTTAAATGGTATTTCCTTTGGTCATTTCAAACTTATATTTGAATACATGCTACTGGCTCATTTGTGACATCTAATTGCTAGTATTTGCTTTCATAACTAGATTTGGTGTTTCTCATTTCATATTTGCAATTGTGAACTTAACCTATTATCAATTAGACAAATTTCCCTGATCTGCATAGCAGTGGAACAGCCTTGGACTACTGCCCAGTGTACTGGCTCCTCCATCTCCTTTCTGTTGTTGCCTAACATCTTTCCATTGACTCTACAAAGTGCAAATCTAATTGGACTATTATCTGTGCCTATAGCTGAACAACCAAATCTATTCCACTTGGATTGCTCTCAAGTCTATGTAGAAACTCACTATGCCCAGAATAAATTATTTTCTCTTCTAAGACTTGTCCTCTAAGCACAGTAGGTATCCTATGCTATATTTTTCCAAATAACTGGCAAACAAACCAATTACTTGGCCCTTTGCACATTCCAGAGTTTTCCAACAGGGGAGCTTATTGTTATACCCAGAAAAAAAATCTTTCTCAACTGGCATATGCCTTTAGGGCATGTCTTAAGTTTCATTTAGGTCTTTAAAAAATACATGGTGGCTTCAGTCAACCTTTCTCTTTAATTTCTACCAGGATCACTGTATATTGACTGTCATTATTTGCTTCTATGCACTATGTATTCAGATGTCAATAAATTAGTAGACAGCCTGGTACCTGTCTGTATGCAATTAATAACTCTTTTCATGCGTGTAAGATTTTCTTAAAGTACATAATTTTTTAAATGATGAAACAATAAATGTTCATCATATACAACTTGGAAAATAAAAAAGAGAAAATTAAAAATAACATTATCCTACCCACCATCTGGAGATAACCATTGTGACTGTTTTTTTTGAAATTCCTTAAATATTTATTCTGTAGGGTATTTACATTTACCCTAGAAGACTGGGGGATGGGTAAAATGGGGAAGAATTTCAGAATGAGGAAATAAACATAAAAGAAGGAAAATTTAGAATGTAAGTAAAATACTATTTTTCTAAATTCACTTGAAGATTATAACGTATAAATGAAAGCAAGAGGTGATAAATTGTGCCAGGTTGATTAGGAACAGAATGGGGGAGGGGTTGGGGCAACAAGAAAGGAACCCCAACCTTTACATGATAGGATTTAGGGAACCAAGCTAATAGAAGTATCTGAATGAAAGATGATGAGATAGTCATAGAATTGAAGGCACGCAGAGACTAGAGTCAATGAGACAAGAAATAGAATGATTACAATTTCCCAATTACTAAGGATTGTTGAAGTAGGAGAATAATGAGGAAGAAAGATACCAGAATTATTTCAGAAGATTACTGATGTAGAGGGAAGGAAATAACACTAAGGATTTGAATGTGATGGTTCAGGTAGCAGATAAAAGAAGGCTGGGAGAACAGAAATGTCTAGGGCAAAAACATTTAGTTTAAGAAGTGTGCTGGAGGCAGTATTTGGACTTGGCAGATGTGGCCTGAATTCCAACTTCATCACTTATCAGCTGCATGACATTGAATACACTGTATAACCTCACCGAGCCTTTCTGAACTTACTTTCCCATATGTCAAAATGATATTATATTAAATAGTATCTGTCCCAAAGAATTGTTCTGAGAATTTGGATTTAGGATACATAAAGTACTCAGTATTTTTGGGTTTGAAGTGCAGTGGGATATTAGACAGTTCAACAGAGGGTTTCCAATTTATTATTGGCATTTTACAAGCTTATGCAGTTATAGGCAGTTCATTGAGTTGTTACTGTCCCATGGTTAAATTATTTCACTCTGTTTGGCATTGAATTTCTCCCAACTTCAACTATTGTAATAAAGTTAAAATGAACATCTTTTCATACACAGCATAGCATTTTCATTTTGTTAATATAACCCATCACTTTTCCCCAATATTTACTAAAGGAAAAAAACCCCAAATATGGCAAATATCTGGTCAAATTTATGGGGTTTTGTTCCCCCAAAAACTGTTATTTGATTTCCCTACACATTCTAGAATTGAGTGTAGGCTCTGACTGTACCAAGAAAATGAGGAGCCGAAATCCTAAAATGTACATCTTCCAACTTTTTCCAGCCTGTAATCTGTCTTTGGATCAGCAATAATTGCCTGGACAGCTATAATGCTTTCATTAATTTTTGTTTGTGTTCTGTGTTCTTTATGCAATGATGGAAGAAACCCATCTCCTGTGTCAAAACCTAAATGTGCTTGTCTAAACTTAACTACATCTGATGTAAACACTCCTGATCTAAAATTCAAATTGCATTAGGAATTTCTGTGTAATCATTGGGACAACAAAACTGATGTTTCGCCAAAACCATTAAATCAACTTCAAAATTGGGAGTATTTACATCAAAATGTATTTTTTAAGCTGCATTGTCAACATTTTTTGGTATTGTCAGGCACCAAAAATTTGTGTTTTTCAGCACTATATCCTTGTTAGAAACTTCCATCTAACTCAAAGAGCCAGTCAATAGTTCTTTATTGATCTGTGATCTCAAACGAACAGTTAACATTTTGGGGATTTTTTTAGAACTTGTCCGCTCACTGTTGTACATGGATTTTAAATTGCCTCAATTTTAATCTTGTAATGTCTGATATTCTGGTCTTTACGACAAACAATACAATTTCTAGTTTTTGTTTCATGTTTGCAGTTGAATTCAGCAGGGTTCTGACATATATAGATTGCTTCACATGGTTTTGTGGCATCTTTATGCTAGATATGTCAGTTTCCTCTCTATTGTTTCACTTTAATACAAATGCTGCCAGAACCAGAGCCTATGGACTTGATTTTTAAAGCACTTCAACAGCATGAGCCCAATCTACTTCTTCTAACTTTCTGCATCATGTTGTGCTCTATGTAGTAAATTTTTACTTGGTTAACTATAATAATATTAACATCACATTTATTAAGAAGTTAGTATTTTGTCAGGCACTCTACTAAGTACTTTATTAATATTATCTCCATAAGAACTTTGTAAAGTTAGAACTATTATCTCTGTGTTAGAGTTGAAAAAACTGAGGTATCAAAAATTTAATGAGTTTGCTCAAGATCATCTATTTAGTAAATTGCAGGGCTCTGACTGGAACCCAGTCTGGTTCTAAACACTTCTGAATAACAATCTTATTATATTGCTTATTATATACTATATTAGTAGAGCACTAAATTGTCTTCCAAATAATCTGCAAAAACTTAAAATTTCCTATAGAGGTCTACTGCCCCTAGCAAACATTTGCATGGCCAGAAAGCTAAGCAATAACACAACTTTGAGGACATTTATAACATTCAGTTTCTCAGAATACGTCTTAATTGCTTTAAGTTTGAACACTGGATTTAATTCAACACACACATACACACATACACCTCACAATATTTTTAATCTTTGCTTAGTAAAACTGAGTACATATTAATTTCAAATTACATATTATCCAGACTTTCATTACAATGTAAAACAGTTACCAAAGCGTGACATTATTCAAAAAATATTTGGTGTTATTTTGTCAACATGTTTACTTTATTAACTATTTACTTTCAGACCTCGCAATAAAGCTGTTCAAAATCCGTCTCTAGAGAACCTTCTAATTGGCTCGTTATATATTCCTTAAATTTACAGTTTTCACCTATCTGTTAATATTTTCATTTTTCACAGCCTTAGAAATTTTAACTAGAATATGACTGCTTTGCAGATGGCTTCATCATTACAGTGTTCCCTCCATAGACTACTGTAATTTGGGATCTGTCAGGTCCCCTCCTAATTTCAGTATCATAACCCACCAGGTTAACCATGTCCAATTTCTGAGACACTGAAGATTATAGGAATTTATTTTGTTGTAAATCTATGATGGTTTGCAGGTGTACTTTGCAATATTTCTTTCCTGAGTTAAAAGAAATTTTACTTATTTTTAAAGATCAGCTTTGAGATTAGCAACTAGATATCAAAATTATTCTAAAAGTATGCTTAAAACATACTTGTTTCTGTACACCAGATTTGACTACACTCACTTTTAAAGTCAGCAAATAGTGTCCCAAAAGACTAACCCAATTTAGATCAATTTGGTTAAAAATTATGTATTTATTTTTGGCAAATTTCTCTAAGATTAGTTCACTGCATACATTATATGGCTATATGGATTTCAATAGATTTTTGTTTAAAGCATTCTCCAAATTCAGAGAGAAAACTTCAAGCCTGTTAAAGTTTTTCAATGCAATTTTGGAGTCTTTTATTGGTCTCTTTGTTGTATCATCGAAATCAACTGTGTCAAGGGTTTCTTTCCTCTCCAGTCATCTTAGATTGTGTAAGTAGATGCTAGAAGACTTATATTACAAATAGGTAATCTTTTCATAATAACTGTTAGTTTTATAGTTGGGTATATTGTGGCAGTCTGAAAATCTTGAAGGGATGAAGTTTAGCTACTTCTCTAACACTCCCTCCCATGTATAATGAAAGTAAGTTTTAGACAAAAAACTGCAATATATACATTTATTAAACTAAAAATTGTTATTAAGCAAGCAAAAAAATAGTTTATACAACCTGTTTCATGAGCTTGGTGAAGTTTCAGCTTCCTATTCTTTCTGGAGCTCTACTATCTTTGTAGAGTATCTTCTGTCTTGTATGAAAGATCACTTTAGGTATACACAACATTTCAGAGGGAATCTGTTACCCTGACGGTAACATTAGATCAACACAAATCCTACTAAACAAATGCCTGGATAAAGGGCCATTTGGAGGTTAAATCCCCAACACCATCCGTAAGGGGAAAGCCGACAGACTTTGTTGGATTCTTATATTCTGTTCATAGAAGTGTAGGAGATTGTTTCCAAAATAGTTTAAGCCAATTCACTTTACTTGAATAGTTTCTGATTTAACTAGTGAAAGCTAATACCTAACAGTTAACCCACTAATAAGAAAGCCATTATTTTTATCAATAGAAACATATTTTTGACATGTGGTATTCAAATTAACAAAGTTTATTTACACATCAAGCGAGATGTGAATAAGGGAATGTGGATTATTATCAAGCACAATGTGAATAAGATATATGCATATATATATAATATGTATATCACACTGTATGGTCTATGGTGAGATATTTATGTAAATCACAGACATCACAAAAGCTTGGATTAGGAGGAAGCAAATAAAATTGGAGGTATGTGTTCAAAATTCCTTTCTCTAAATTCCATGTGAGACTTTAAATTTAATTAACAAAGTTTCACATTTTAAACATGTAATCATTGTCCAATATGAAATGTGAATAAAACTTTATATATAGAGAAGGTCATCTACCTTTCAATTTTCCATTCTCACAATACCACTGTCAGGGCACTTTTGCTCTCACTGCCAGAACTCATTTGTGGTTCTCACTTGTGAATGTCACAGAGGTTGGGTAGTCCCAAAATGAGGGGTTGGGAGTGTGAAGTTCTGTTGGACAGAAATCCTGCAAAAGGAAAAGAATGAAAACAAGATAGGAATCTGATAGCCCAGTGAGGAAGTCTGGAGTAAAGAGAGACTATTAGAGAAGTCAGGACAGGGTAAAAGCAGCTAGGCCCTTGTACCATGGCTTGTTCGTTGGCTGGGGCTACCCCAAGCAGACTGTGCCCTCATCAACCATGACCTTGCTCGGTCATTGATCAGGAACTGTTCTGAGATCAGCATAACCTGGGTTAGAGAACGAGGTGGACTCTGACAAAGCTAACAACTGGAGGCTATCAGTGCACCCTACTCTTCATGCTGGGCAGCAAGTCCCTTCTTGAAGAAGGGACTTCTGAGTGGTGCATGTCTGTGTCTGCCACAGTGCAGGCTTTGTTCTGTGCTGATCCACTTCTCCTTATTTGTTTGTGGGGGAGCTTCTCCGGGTCTCTGGTGGGCCTTTCTTACTGAGAGTAAATGATATGATTTGGATGTTTGTCCCTTCCAAATCTCATGCTGAAATTGATCCCCACTGTTGCCAGTGGGCCCTGGTGGCAGGTGCTTGGGTCATGGGAGCAGATCCCTCATGAAAGGGTTGGTGTCCTCTCTGCAATAATGAGCTCCTGCTCTATTAGTTCACAGGAGAGTGGGTTGTTTTTAAAAGAGTGTGACACCTCCTCCCCTCCCTTGTTCCTTCTCTCACCATGTGATGAGCCTTTGCCTTCCGCTTTGATTAGAAGCTTCCAGAAGCCCTCACCAGAAGCAAATGCTTCTTGCACAGCCTGCAGAACTGTGAGCTGAATAAAATTCTTTTCTTTATAAATCACCCAGTCTCAGGTATTCCTTTATAGCAATGCAAAATGTTATTCGCAGTAAACTTAGAAGAGAGAGGTTAGTGCTATATTGGTAATAGATGCTTATTCTTGTAAGAATGAACTCCTAGCCCTTCTAAGAAGAGACCAAATGTATTAATAGCTTATTTGCCACCAAGTGGCTGGTAGAACTCCTCAAGGAATAGTGACATACTGAAGGTGTACATTGGTCTCTGTTGCTAGACAGTTGGATATTTAGAGGTGGTAGAAGCTAAATCAACCCTGGTAAGCCGGAGTCATAGTCCTTGGACACATAAATAGCCTTCCTCTCTAACACTGTGACCAACTGGTTCATGTGCTTATTGTATCCATATTGAGGTGGTTGCTGACAAAGGCTGGATAACACCAATTGGCCAAGACATTTTGTCTTCTTGGGTGTTTAGTGCCTATTCCATGGTGAGTGGTTTCTAGTTGGCATTGATGTGTGATACAAAGAACTTTCCTCCGTGTGTCTCTCCCCTGATATGCAGCCACATGCCTCTATTCCATACCTTCTTTCCTCTCATCTTTCTATTTTTCTTTCTAGGTTCCCAACCAGCTGGCTGCGTCATATGCTGCTGCCCATGTGTTTATGTATATTATAACCATGCTCTGTCCAATAAGGTAGCCACTAATTACATAAGGCTACTGAGCACTTGAAATGTGACTGTCCAAATTGAGATGTATTATAAATGTAAAATATGAACTAGATATAGAAAACTTAGCATGATAAAATATAAAATATCTCATTAATTTTTTAATATTCATTATATGTTAAATGATAATATTATGGCTCTATTAGGTTGAATAAACACCTTTTAAAAGTGGCTACTAGAAAAGTAAAACTTACATACAGGGCTTTCATTTGTAGCTCATGTGATATTTTTTATTAGACAGTTCTGTTCTATTCATACAAAATAGATGACCAGGTTCACCACTCTTGCCATTGGCCTTTAAGACCACTTCTGAGACTGGGGTTGTGATACAGCTTCTAACAATTTTTGATTTTTATCCCCTTACTGGTCATTTCCATTCATAATCCAAACTCAGACCTTTTCAAGATCCTTATGGTGATTGTACGGAATTCCCCATTTATCCATCATTGTGCACTAAGACAGAGGCATTGATGCAACTGTGATGAGCAACATGTGAGTCTGCATTACCTGGTCTGGCAGCTCACTTGTGCCCTCTTGGCCTACTCATGCTTAGTACTGGGTGTACCATTTTCATATTGTGACAGATTGTGAAAGGCCTGCCTGACGTTATGACTTGGTAGGTCCAACAGGATAGTTCCAGATGCATGGTCACTTGGTGTCCATATGTCGTAGCATTCCATTGTTACCAGGGCCCAGTAGAATGCCAAAGGCTGTTTTTCTAATACTGTGTAACTCTTCACTGCAGATGTCATGGTCTTGCTCCAAAACCCCAGGAGACTGATTTGTGATTTTCTCACTGGGGCTAACCACAAAATCCACACTGCATCTTTTTCCACTACTGATATCTCCAGTACCACAGGGGCTGCTGGATAGTATGGTCCAAGTGACTTCTTTCATTGCAGTCTAGACCTTCTGCACAGGCCTTTCCTGCTACAGGCTCCACTCAAACGAGTAGCCTTCCATGATAATCATATATGGACTGGAATAGCATTTCTCAGTGTGGAATGTATTGCTTCCAGAACACAAAAGAGGACTTCCAGGCATTGTAGCTCCTTCTTCATGATAGAAAATGCAAGAGGAAGCAATTTTCTTTTTTACTTTGGAGGGGATATCCTGGTACCACTGACCAGTAGACCCCTAAACATTTTATTGAAGTGACAGAGACTTAAATCTTCATAGGGTTTATTGCTACAGTCTGTAATACCTGTATCTTACCAAGATCTCCAGCATGCTAATGACCTTTTGCTTGTCTTGATGGATCAACATGAGGTATTTGATGTAATGGATCAATATGGTGTTTTGTGTGATATCTGCAGGGTCCATATCTCTTTGAATAAAATTGTGACAAAGAACCAGATAGGCCAAACTGTAAATCAAGATTCTTGTATATTACCTATGTATACAAACAATTTCTAATCCTCTTTCCTGATTTTGATGGAAAGATGCATTCATTATATCCGGGGCCACATGCCATGTACCTGAGGACATATTAATCTGCTGTAGCAATGTTACTGTGTGTGCTTGACAATTGTAATCAGGGATAACTTCTACTTGATTGAGCTTGTGGTAAGTACAAAGTAGTACAAAGTCACTTTTCATTATCCATGTGGTTTTAGCAGGGTGGTTTCAGCAGGGTGCAAACATGTGAATTAAATGGAAATATGATGATTACCCTGAATCCTTTAGATTTTTAAAGGTGGCACAAATCTCTGCCATCTTCCCAGGATGCGATATTTCTTTTGATTTACTCTTTAGCTTCAAGTGAATGGACAGTTTCACTTAGCCTTATACACAGTAATAACTCATCCCAAAGGCTAAGGGCCCAATGTGTCCTTATATATCAATAAAAACTATATATTAGGGGATTGGAGAGGAATGACCTCTGAGTAGGTGTGTGGACCCAGTCGACTCACTGCATATCAGACTTTGGCCAAGATCCTATTTATTATCTAGCTCCCAATGCTCCCACTCTACCAGAGGCATTATAGTGATATTTTCGGTTTCCAGATCTCCAGATATCAATATCACCTTGAACTCTGTGTCAAAAGTCTTCTAAATATTGGGGTATTCCCTTTGACTCAGTGTACAATCACACAAATAATGGCTACAGGTCCCCTTAAGGAAGAATTGGGAAAATTATTACAGTGTTTGTATTTACTTGCCTTGGTGTTAGAGGGCCCCTTCCCCTAGGGGCCTAGAGATTTTTTAGTCAACAGATCCTAAATTTAAAAACTAGCTCAGGTCTAGATATGGGACAAGGGATTATAAATTTTTATTGGGGCAACTGCTCATCCAGTCATGATTTCTTTGGATTATATATGTAGTTCCTTTGTTGGCTTTCCATCTATTTTGCCCTTGGCTACTGTGTTCTATTAATAATCTCCCATTACTCTCTATGGGTGGGGCCTACTTAGCTGCCATGCAGATGTGTTGATCCTTACCATAATTATAACTCACTGGTATCTGGTGATTAAGGACACCACCTGACTACTATTATTTCAGGGTTGTATTAGTACCATGACTATCAGTGAGCCAAATTCCAGACACACTTGTCTACCATTAGCCCTGGTCTGTGGAGGAGAGCCATCACAGAACTTCTTGGTGATGCTGATTCCCTTTTCACCAGTGAATTCATGGTGGCCTTGGTGAATGATGTGATCTCTGAATTACAGTCTCTCCTGTGGAGTGTAATCCTCTGGTGGGTCTTTGGCCTTATGTGATGTGTACATTCTGGAATGCTCACTTCTCTGATCTTTTTATTGTCTGTCACAATAATTATGGCATTTAATCTTCTCCAACATGAACTATTTCTTTTAACAGACTAGGAAACACCCTATCAGAGAGTTTGCACCAATCCCCAGGGTTCTTATTAGGATGTTTCATCCTCTAATCCAAGAGAAAACTACGAAGATCATAAATTGTTCCTTATATAGTCTAATATCATGACCTCTTTAATTTAGTATTTTCAAAATCCAGTCCCATGGAACATGCTTGCTAAGACTTGCATCTGCTTTGGAACATAGTCTTTTCCTCCCTCATCAGACCCTGGCACTTGCCTGTATGTATTATATTATGCTCTTACTTAACTTTGATTATGGGCCTGGTAGCCAGAAGAGGTAGGAGCCTTTAGAGAAGTACATTTTGCCTTTTGAAGGAAAGTCTTCTGAATTGTGTTCTTACATGGGGCAAAATTTAGCTCTTAATGGGGATTGGTGGTCTAACTGTGCAGATTGTGAATGTTCAGAGAAGTTTTGGGAGTCAAATCTTTGGGGACAACCACCCAAACTTTCCCAAGTGTCAGATTGTCAGGCCTGTTTTGATTAAACATTCAGCAGTCTTTGGAGCTCAGCCACTTTTATTCTCAAATCCTGGACTTGATTTTCAGTTTTTTCTGCTTGCATACTTCATGAGATGAGGGTTTCTTTGCAAGTATTGGAAAATTTGTCTGTTGTTTTTTTATTGCTCTCAATTTTTTAATATCAAGGCTGTAACTTAATAGCAACCATTCAATCCTAATATACTTATATTTATTATTTACTTCATATATTTCTAACTACTAGTTATGACACCTTGATACTGAATTCCTCACCATAGGCAGGCCATCCCGACTCAACATCAATAAAAATTCTAAGAAGTAGATGGTTATCTTATGAAGGGGTCAATTGAGCATGACCTACCACTGGAGATGAGATTCTCACTGTTGTCTGCAATGAGTGATCAAATTCACAAATTCCATTTCACCACATAATGTTTTGGATTATTCTTGGTGCCAGTTGTCACCAAGAACTGGGAGTTTGAATTCTGGGGGTTTGAGTTCTCCCAGAAGTAGACTCTGTAATGGAGTTAGAAATGGGAAAAAATTTATTGAGAAGTAACGCCTGTGAAAGGAAAGGAGAGAAAGTAGCATTAGGCAAGGACACCATGAGTTGCAATACCCCCCTGAGAAAGTGTCCACGACTCCAAAGTTTTCAATTTTGATTAAGACTACTGCATTTTTTCTTTTGTTACTTGTGCTTTTTCTGCTATATCTAAGAAGATATTTTCTAACTCAAGGCCATAAATATTTACTCCTATGTTCTCTTCTCATGGTTTGATAATTTTAGCTTATATATTTAAATATGATATTATTTTGCATTAATTTTTACATACGTTGTTTTCTGACCTGGTACATAACTTTTCCCTTTAGTAGTGGACAAGCCTTTGGTGTTGAGAGGCATCAAATAAACAAAACTTTTTTTCAATATATTTTCTAAGTGGTGTAAGACTAGATCTGTCACACATGTCAAAGTAAACCTTAAACTATTATTTTGCTTTTGATAAAATTCAAGTTACTACCTCATTTTCTGAAGTTGTATAAATTATTAATGTAGTTATAATAACTATGGTAAGAATTTCAGATATCCAAGAGAATTTTGTTATTTAATGTATTTCTTGCATAACTCATTTTTACTTTTCATCAGAAACAGAAAGTTATGAAAAATATCAGTAAGAAAATGCCAGTTTTCCTGGAACTCACCCTAAGAATATACATGTGTAAAAGTACCACAGTTTATGAAAATAGAAAGTTTAGTCAACTTGCTTCTGTTGAATCTCATCAAAACACTTTCTCCCTGTTGAAGCAGTGGGACATAGAGGGCACATATTTTCATTTAAAATGTGTTTGAATGTGCTTTGACTACAACTCACTGAAAAGTCAAAATTTAAACCACATGTTAATGAATAGAAGAAGAGATCACAGGGAAGATATTGCTCATAAATCAAAATTTGTTGGACATTTTTACACCTTGTACTTGTTTGCTAAACAGGTCTTACAACTCCAAATTTGTTCTAATTGATTAATGTATTTTGTCGGATGAAATGACCCAAGGAAAATATAATATGTTTTGTGAACTAGGTGATGATGCTAGACCAATTCTTGTTGTTTCAGTGTTGTTTGTGTCTTGTGGGGAAATCCTAATTTTTTTTTCAGAATTAGAATTACGTAATTCTTGATACTGAATTCCCCACCATAGGCAGGCCATCCCGGCTCAACATCAATAAAAATTCTAAGAAGTAGATGGCTATCTTGTGAAGGGGTCAATTGAGCATGACCTACCACTGGAGATGAGATTCTCAGTGTTGTCTGCAACGAGTGATCAAATTCACAAATTCCATTTCACCACATGATGTTTTGGATTATTCCTGATGCCAATTGTCACCAAGAACTGGGAATTACATAATTGTAATTACTATCACCACTTCTATTCAACATAGTACTGGAAGTTCTAGCCAGAGCAATCGAGCAAGAGAAAGAAATAAAGGGCATCCAAATTGGATAAGAGAAGGTCAAACTGCTCAAGTTCACTGATGATATGATCGTATATTTAGAAACTCCTAAGGACTTCTCCAAAAGACTCTGAGAGTCTAAATTCAGTAAAGTCGCAAGTTACAAAGTACACAAATGAGCAGCATTTCTACCTACCAACAAAAGTCAAGCTAAAAGGCAAATCAAGGACTCAATACCATTTACAATAGCTGCAAAAATAATCTAGGAATATACATAACCAAGACGGTGAAAGATCTTTACAAGGAGAACTACAAAACACTGATGAAAGAAATCATATATAACACAAATGGAAAAATGTCCCATGCTCATGGATTGGAAGAATCAACATTGTTAAAATGTCCATACTGCCCAAAATGATTTAGAGATTCAATGCAATTCCTGTCAAAATACCAATGTCATTTTTCACAGAACTGGAAAAAAAATTCTAAATTTCATATGGGATAACAAAAGAGCCTGAATAGCCAAAGTCATCCTAAGCAAAAACAATAAATTTGGAGGCATCATATTATCTGATTTCAAATTATGCTGTAAGACTACGGTAACCAAGACAGCATGGTAAAGGTAGATTCATAGATCAATGGAACAGAATAGAGAACCCAAAAATAAAACCATATAGTTACAATCAACTGATTTTTGACAAAGCAGATGAAAACATACACTGGGGAAAGGATGCTCTATTCAATAAACGGTGCTGGGAAAATTGGAGAGCCATATGCAAAAGAATCAAACTAGATCCCTATCTCTCACCATATATAAAAATTAATTCAAGATGGATAAAAGACTTCCATGTAAGGCATCAAACCATAAATATTCTAGAATAAAATGTAGGAAAAATTCTTCTGGACATTGGCCCAGGCAAGGAATTTATGACTAAGATCCCCAAAACAAATACAGCAACAACAAAAATCTAAAAAATGGTACTTAATTAAACTAAAAAGTTTATGGACAGCAAAGGAAACAACGAACAAAGTAAATAGACAACCTACAGAATGGGAGAAAATATTCACAAACTAAATATTCTACAAAAGACTAATATCCAGAATCTATAAAGAATTAAAACAAATCAGCAAGAAAACAACAAATAATCCCATCAAAAATTGTGCAAAAGACATGAATAGATTGTTGTCAAAAGAGAATATACAAATGGCCAACAAACATATGAAAAATTGCTTACCTTACCCCTGTCAGAATAGCCATTATTAAAAAGAAAAAAACCAATAAATATTGGCATGGATCCTATGAGAAAAAAATGCTTATACACTGTTGGTGGGAATGTAAATTAGGACAACTTTTATGGAAAATAGTATGGAGATTCCTCAAAGAACTGAAAGTTGACCTACCATTCGATCTTGTAATTTGCAACTTAAATTGATCAGTTGCTGTTCATATGACTTCGGATAAGATACCTAAATTCTCTGAGCCTCTGTTTCCTCATCTATAAAATTGGGAAAATTCTACCCACCTGGCATGATTAAATGTGAGAAAATATGTAAAATAGGGACTCAAAGTTCATCTCTTCTCTCCTTTCATTTAAACAAAACAAAAAGCTACTGGTGAAATAAGTCTTGTTTAAAAACATTAGATTTTTTTTCACATTAAAACTTCCATAGTTTAGCAATTAAATCCTAATTTTGATAGATCCAATTAATATATATGTGTGTGTATATGTACATGTATGTATTTCTGATTTAATAGGAGCATAATTTGTTAACTTCTTCTGGAGAGTTAGGGTAGGTAAATGATCAAGAAAATCATATGGTTGTGCATATTCTGTAGGTAATTCCAAAGGTAGAGTTTCAAAAATGTTCTGAGCAACTTAAGTATCACTAGAATCTGTGTCAAAATGGGGATTTTTCATTCATTCTTTATTTCTTCAACAAATAGTAATTGAATATTTAGTGGATAATAAGTCAAAGACTAAGTGGTAAAGAAACCAAACATGTTCCTTGCTTTAATGGAATTCTAATAGTGAGAAAGATATTAACCAAATAATCACACAATTAAACATAACATTGCAACTGTGAGGAGTGACAGAATATGAATATGAATGACAGATATATACATGGTAATGTTTTCATTTGATCTAGTTTAGAAAATGAGGAGAGTGAGGAGGTGATGATTGAACTGACAAGTGACAACTCAGTGGGGGTTATTTAGATGAATAGAAGTAGAAATGGAATTTCGACAGAGAAACAACATGCATGAAGTCCTTAATGTGAAAGTCCATACAACACATAAATGAGACCTAAAATATACTAGTTTAGCTGGAATAGAGAGAGAAAAGAAAAGACGATGGAGCTTTAGAAATCATCATCCCCATAAGACATGATAATATTGTTTATTGTTATAAATGCAATGGAGAGCCATTGAAATAATTCGAGCAGGGATAGGTAGGGTTGTACATGGGGTAGATGACAATGAAATTATCATTTTTTACAGGTCACTCTGGGTGGGCAAGAATAGATTTATTTAAATCACTAAGCTGTCTATTTGAGCAGAGCAGGGGTGGAAGTATCATGGAAGATAAATTTGGTCAGTGGTGATGGAGATGGAGAAATATTCAGAGGATATTAATAAAATAATCAGATCTTGGTGATGAGTAGGGTGAAAGGTAGTAAGGAATAAGAATCGCTTTAGGTTTTTGAACAGAATAACATTCATTTGATATATGATTTCTCTGTCATCATTATTTAAAGCTAGTCTGATTTCTTGAGTTATGTATTATACTATGGAGAAATTTATTAATTTGTCAGATAATGAGATTGCTGTATTAATGTTTTTGACATTTGTTTTTTAGATAAGATATTACTATATTTTTTATTCCAGATTATTCATTGCCAGGTTCTGCCAGTATCAATCTATTTGAATTTGGCAGAACTAGATAATTGCTAAAGCTATTTTATTACTCATATTTTGTGCAATTATTGCTGTTTGGAAACATACTCTGCAAAGCTGAAAGTTGTTTACCTTTACTATGAAGTTAATTTAAAAATTAAGCATAATTACAAAAGTAAACATCTTCATGATGGCAGTACTTTTCTAGAAGTAGGAAAAAAGCACATCCATTGCAAAAATGTTTATGTCATTTCTTATGCACAATTGATGATTTTATAATTTTAAGAAATTTTTCAGAACACAGTCCAAGAGCATTTGCTATGGTCTCTGTTAGTTCAGTGCTGCTTTCGGAAGAAAATACAAAAGCTGATCTCGTGATGAAGTTAAGCAGCAGCATATGGCGTTCTGGAAAGAAAACCCTGATAGGAAAAGTAAAACTTTAATGAAATGATTTGAGTTGTTAGCTGTTACAAATATACTCAACTAATCAGAATTGGATATATTGGTTATTGGCATTTTCTGATTCAGTGATGAAGAAAAAGTGTTTTTTAAACATTGAGTACTGTAAATCTTATTAATATTATATATAAAGATTCATTTTCTTCTCTTAATGAACAAAGTACAATGATCATAATCTAAATTTTTCTTGATTCTAGAGAGTCCAGGGTCATTGCTAAATGATCAGTTGTCATTACATATTATCATATTGTTGTGGATGTGGAAGTCATAAAGGCTAAATTTAACGTGTATTAACTTCAGGCTATACACTAAAAGTATGTTAAAATAGAAAACATAGATCAGTTTGTCTTCTTCTTGCATGTCTTCCTGATTTTAATAGAGAAGACAAAAAAAATGTGGCTACTTGAAGATTCTGTTTGTTAGATGAGGCTTTTCTTATGTCTAATCTTGGAAATGAAGAATCCCAACGCAGAGATCTAGCTACTCTCAATTGCTAAAACATTTATTAAATATTTAAAACTACCTGCTATACAGTATTTTCTTATGTTCACAAATATAAATATTTATACCCATGTATATCCAATATAAATAATATATTAAATGTATATTAATGAAGTGTAGTTTTTAATCTATATAGATGGTACTTACATACACTTCTCTAGCAGTAGAAAAATGGAATTTTTGGCTATGCGACTCAGGATTCATGAATTTCTTCTGTTGTCATAAAGTATTTTATTTTTCTTATCCCTACTTCAAATGAAATCATGTCAAGATTAGAGGTATAGATTGAAGGTATTAAAAGTTGGAGGCTAGAAAAGGGAAGGTGAATATTACAAGAGTTAAGACTGTAAGATCTGGGGAAAACTATTTACTTTTGTTTTAGGGACTTTCAGCATTAAGGTTCAATGTATGAAACAACTCCATATTGAGAAAATTTCCTTTATATAATACATACATAATTAATGATAACTGTATCAAGCACCAAGCAAATATCTCACTATTCTAACACACGATAGCTCCTGAAATATGCTATAGGATTAAAAGGACAAGAATGGAAAAACAAACACCACATATACTCACCATTAAATTGATACTAATTGATCAACACTGATAATGTACATATGGAAAGTAACATTCATAGGGTGTTTGTCAAGTGGGAAAGGGGAGAAAGGGATGGATAAATTCACACCTAACAGTTGTGGTGTGCACTGTCTGAGGGATGGGTACGCTTGTCGGGCAGTGCAAAGGCAATTTATGTAACCAAAGCATTTGTACCCCTGCAATATTCTGACATAAAAAATAAATAAATAAATAAATGATAAAAAAAACTTCTAAGTGAATTTAGAAGACTTATAAAAATTTAGTAGTATAGAATGAATTACAAATTAGCTTATCAACTTTTCATATATGATTACACATTCAACTATTCTGAAAGAGTAAATAGTTTTCTCTTATGAAAATACTAATGACATGACATTTGTATTATTTCTCTCTTTAAATAAACCTGGTTTTTACAAAGACAGTCCATACCTAGAAAATAGATCAATAATAAAAAACAAAAATTCATAAATTCACTGCTAGAGGAAACTATTGCAAATATTTTATTTGCAGAACTTTTTTGGTATTATATAAATATTTGAATCATTTTAAATCAATGTGTAATATGTAAATGTATTGTAGTTTCTTTAATTCCTGTTGTTGGGCATTTACTCCGTTAATCTTTAATACTAAATATATTAACTTCCTTTAAGATTAACAAAGAATTAAGTTTTTTTCTATAAAGTTTGAAAAAGA
>CAUYSK010117630.1:0-53221 GCA_963575035.1 Avahi laniger
GATTGTTTGAGCTCAGGAGGTCGAGACCAGCTCTGAGCAAGAGCGAGACCCCGTCTCTACCAAAAATAGAAAGAAATTAATTGGACAGCTAAAAATATATAGAAAAAATTAGCCGGGCATGGTGGTGAATGCCTGTAGTCCCAGCTACTTGGGAGGCTGAGGCAGTAGGATTGCTTGAGCCCAGGAGTGTGAGGTTGCTGTGAGCTAGACTGACGCCACGGCACTCACTCTAGCCAGGGCAACAAAGTGAGACTCTGTCTCAAATATTTTTGGATGAATACAGCATAGGTGATTTTTTTTCCCCATTGCATTATATTAAAAAGCATGAAATGTTAGCCTGTGTGATTACTGGTGATGTTAAATTTGATCACTTGGTTAAGGAAATCTGGTTGTAAACATACCTTTTGAAATTAAAAGTTATCAGTAACCAAAGAATATCTTGTTCAACAACAGTCTCATCTAATAGGTTTTGTCATCTATTTATGATCCTTGCCGGAATCAGTTTTTACCTTAGTGGTTGCAAAGTATCGATGTTCTACTTCTAAGAGATGTGTTAAATTTCTAAAAAATTTGTTATCATAAGATGGTACATGAATATAGTAATCATTTGTTCTTTTTATTTAGAATGTCTTAAGAAATATGTGAGAGAATTAGGTTCAAATGTTTTTTCACCTTTAAAGATCTGATATTTTAAAAGTTCCACAAGAGCTAAGGCACCAGGAAAATTAAGAAGAAAGTTTGTCAGCATTGTCAGTAATTAGATTTAGACAATTAAATTTCTCATATTAGTCCCATAGTTGCCCCAGTTCCTATGATTCAGTTGGGAATTATCTTTTTACCTTATAATTAAACCCTATGCTTCTATTTTTGCAGAGGAAGTTGCCAGACATTCTAAGAAATATAGCACGAGATTTAAGATGTAAGCGTACAGTTAAATCTCATTAACTCAAGTTTCTGTTATTGAGTATTCTTTGAAAGTTTTCTTCATTACCTGACGTTGGTAGCATGTTTTAAGCACAGTTCCACAGCATCATTAGAAAGCTTTCTAAATCTATTTCATTATTTGTGTTAAATATTTGTAGGGTAGAGACAGGGTCAACTCAGATAATTAATGGTGTATCAGCCGCAAAGAATATTGAAATTAAGGTTCTGTGTCTTTATTAGCAAATTGCAGATTGTTCCTAAATTAAAGGTTTATCATTGCTGGAGCTCACTATTAACGGCTAAGTCCTTTCCATTCAGAATTAGAGGGAGGCCTCTACTTGACAGTAATAAAATTACATTTTAAGATGTTTTTTATTATGATTTTTCACTAATTTAGAATTACTTGAATTTATAAGGCCTAACAGTTTCTAAAACTTAAAAAAAAATAGAATTATTTCATATATAGAAATGTTCGTTTTAGTTTTTGCCACAATGTAAGTGGATTGCTTCATCATTCTGCATATCAACTTTTCTGTTTCACAGCAAGAGTTTCTGTTACACATTTTAGGGAAAGCTGCCTTGAAATTATGTTTCTCATGAGTAACAAAGATCTTTTTTACCTGAGAAAAAGCATTTGTACCCTTTGGTAGAAGCAGTAACTATGCATGGAAAAGTCAGCTTGGGTATTTGTTTTATGGATATTTAGGCTGGCACTTGATTTTTACCTCTTAAAGATATCTGAGTACTGGCTGGGTACAATGGCTCACACCTATAATCCTAGCACTCTGGGAGACCGAGGCAGGAGGATTGCTTGAGCTTAGGAGTTCGAAGACCAGCCTGAGCAAGAACAAGACCTGGTCTCTACTAAAAATAAAAAATTAGCTGGACTTCATGGCACATGCCTGTAGTCCCAGCTACGAGGAAGGCTGAGACAGGAGGATCACTTGAGCCCAGGAGTTGGAGATTCCTGTGAGCTATGATGATGCCACTGTACTCTATGTAGGATAACAGAGTGAGACTCTGTCTTTAAAAAGAAAAAAGAAAAGAAAAGAAAAAACCTGAGTACCAAAAGGTGTGCAGGACATAGTAAAGGATTGCACACTGGGGAAATTTTAGGTAAATTAGCATGAAACCTCTCAGACAAGGCTCACTGTTATTAGCTCTCTTATCACTTTGTTTTTTGACTAGTCAGGGAAGATTTTGTGGATTTGTATGGATTTTTAACATAAGTCTGTAGGGCTGAAATAAAGCCTATTTTTGTAAAAGCAATAAAAATATCTTTTGAAATTATGCTATAAAGTTGATAGTTTTTTAGTGTTTCCCAAGCTGGTATAAAGAGCACTACTGGTCTGTTAGGCTGTAGGGTTATATAAACCCTAGATGACTTAATGTTTTAATGGCAGAGAAGTGCAGTATTTTTAGTAGTATACATATTTTTCTTCAAATAACACCGGTAATGTATGAGCATTGTCTGATTGGATCCTTATAACATTCCTGTGTGCTTTCGGAAAGTAGGATCTTTGTTTAACAAAATGGGAAGCAGAGGCACATGCTTTTACCCAGCTATTACAGAAAACAACAATAGTTAGAATCCAAAAAACACACTTATCTGATTATTCAGTGTTTTACCCAATGGACACAATTAGTTTTCTATTTTCTTCATTTTATTTTGTTTGTCTTCTCATAGTTATTAAACATTTTTTAAAATTTGGTTTTGGTTGATTCTTTTTCTTGTAAGTCCTCCACTTGAGCTAACGTAGCTAACAAGCATCTGATACAAGGCAGAATTGTCCTCTGATCATAGCTCTTTTGCTGTCTCCATCTGTTGGTATGAAGAAGAAATGCGTTTGCCAGAGTAAGCAAGCTCATTTTAATTTTAGCAAAAACAGTTTAAGAAATAAAGAATTGTGCTCTTAATGCATTTTCTTTCTTGGTGACAGAGACAGTTGGAAGATGCAAAACTGTCACGGGAAGTCAGCTATTGTGACAAATTGCCTTTTTTTTAGGCTTTTTATTAATGATATTGGAAGTATCAAAAGAGTTATTTAAAAATTGATGTATTAATCGTGGCTAGATTCCTTATGTTTTGTTCTTCAGGGAATTATAGAAACATAATTATCTCAACTTTTTTCATCAGTGTAGGGTCAGGCATCATTGTGCAACAATATTTTAATAGCGAGAAATCTCAAAAATCCTGACAGTCTTTGCACATTCACAGTTTCATGGGCTTTTGCATCATTGCTTCTGAATTGCTAATGAAGAGCTCAATATAGCTTCTGATGCATTTCAGATATTCTGGGTGGTGACTGGCTACAGTGTTACTGACATCACAACATACAGCTGTTGACTTTCTATTGTCTCTGAGTCCTCCTCAGCAAGTGCCTTAGACTGCTCTAGCGAGCTTTCCTAATGCCTGACTAATCGGCTAGATGTATGTGCGGTGAGCTGTGTGCGGTGAGCTCTGTAGAGGAGCAATGCAGAGCATCAGTTTACAGATACTATGGAAAGTACATCTTTATTAACTCTATATGATGAAGCAAATACCAGTACAATGAAGGTATGTGACTCTTAATTCATTTGCTAAATTTGTCAATGTGTAATCAAATATAAAAAGAATTATTCATGTTCACTTAGTACCATAATTTTTGTTAGAGGTATGTGTGACAAAATCCTTACCATGTCCAAAATGAGCATTTTTAAAATGGTTTTTGTTTATTTTTGCAAAGATATATTTGTTTAGGTCGATAGAATAAAGAATAGGAGTCATTTACTTTTCAGCTGTATCACCAATTTCTTCTCCCCTTCCTCTCAAATTTTCAATACTTTTTGTACCTTGCCGATAGGATGGCTTACCTGTGTGCTAATTGGTATTTGTGCATAGTAGAACAAACTGTCAGTTGGGAAAAATGACTTCTCTTTCAGATTCATTATAAAATAGATATGCTGCATGGCTTGTTCAGTTTTTAAAATTTTATTGTGAAAAAAATACAGGGAAAGTGAGATTGTTTTCTTTTAGAAATTAAGAAACTAAGAATCTTAACTTTCAAAACTCACGTTAATTTTTTTGTACCTGTTTTTGGAAAAGAGATGGAATAATTTTTAAAATGCTTATAACAGAGCAAAACGTAGATCTGTCATCGCTGCGATTAGTATAATCAAATATCACATTACAAAAGAGAGCAAATACTAATCAAACTCTGTAATTTTTAAGGAGAATCTAATATCTAGTTATATAGTCTGAAAACTTTGACATATACCTTGATATTTTGATTCTTCACAACTAGAATCTCACCATATAGGTAACACTGAGTAACTAATAAATAACTAAAGAATGTCCATTAGTGTGTAACTGAATTATTTGGAAGGTTTTTGAGAGTTTTACATGCTTTTACCTGGAATTAGCTGGAATTTTAACAGCATTTGGAATTGCTCTGATATTTTGAAACCTTCCCATATATGAAATTATTTTATTCTAAAGAAATAATTTACCTCCTTTTTAGAAGAGACAGGAGAAAAATCACTAAATGGCCTTTTATCAACGCTGAATATCATTGCTCTTTTCTTTTGTCTGTTTCTGATTCCCAACTGTGTAAGTAATTAGGGTCATGAAAATATTAAGAGCTATTATTAAAATTAGGGCCTTTTATCAGATGCATGGTTTCAATTTAATGCCAAGAGAATTTCACCATCATTTCCTTTTTAAGCTTTTAGTTTTAAGTTTTATCTTGAGAACTAGGAAAAAAATTAAAATAAGCAACACATACTCTCAATTATTGCCCACAACTACTTTTATCCATCCTTTGTCACATTCTACTTTTTTCTTTTTTATATCTTTTCTCATTTTCATTTCTTCTTTTCTTTCCTTTGGGTTTCTGTTTGTTTCTCTCTGTCTCTTCCTCCCTCCCTTTCTGTTTGACTTTCTGAGTATTTGTCTCCTCTGTTTATCTCGTCTCTCCCTCCATCTTCCTCTATCCCTTCTCTCTTCGTTTGTCTTTCCTACTTTGTCTCAGTCTCTCTCCCTTTCTGTCCATTTACCTGGTGTCTCAGGGTCTGTGTCCTTTTCTCCTTCTCTAACTGAATCAATCTTAATCTCTCTCTCCCCCTCTCCCCTCCTTTCTCTTCTCTCTTCTCTTTTCTCTTTCTTCTTTCTTTATTATTCTGCCCATCTGACTCCCTCTTCCTGTCTCTGTAACTCCTTTTCTCTGTCTCTCACTTTCCCTCTCTGTCTGCCTGCTCCTCTCCCTTTCTGTTAGTCTCTGTTCATCTTTCCCTCTCCCTTTGTCTGTTTCGCTATGTGCCCATCCTCTTTTTTTTCTGTCTGCCTCCCCTACCCCTTCCTTCTCCTTCTTTCACCCTCCCTTTGCTCCTTTGTGCTTCTTTCTCCCTACCTCTCTGTGCCTATTTGTGTATCTCCCAGTCTACGTGGCTGCTCTTCTTTCTATCAGTCTCACTTTCTGCCTCCATCCATCCCTCTCTTGACACTTGGCTCTGTTTCCCACCCTACCTCTAGATCTTTCTCTTTCCTGTTAGCTTCACTCACACACAGACGCTCTCCAAATTTTCATTCTCATACAGATTTTCAGTTTCCCATGAAACCTAGATGTGTACCTGACTGTAAATTTTTTTGGTTAATTAATAACAGTTACTGATTGTATTTTAATTTATGTTAAACCCTGCACTTTCTAAAAGAAATTATTAGGTAAAAATTAAATACTATATTTTAAACAAACACAATTTACCCTTTGCTCAGTTTTTTAATATTTAGAAACATGCTGTGGACTTATAAATGAATTGAAATTATCACATATTAAAATCATTATTTAAAACATTTTGTTTATCTTCCAAAGATATACATGTTAGGCTATGTAAAGGTACGTCATGAGTATTTACTTCTTAAGTATTTGGTTTTCTCTTAAAGGATTTTTCTATTAATTTTTCAGATTTTCAGAAAGCAATTTAAAATTTTCGCTTTTTCAGGATACTTAAGATAATATTCTACTTCATAATTATATTCCGTATTATGGGCAAACTTATATTTTTTACACTTGTATTGACTTTTTATACCATCTGTATTTTTCAAATGTGTGAACAGTAGATATATGCAGGGATTGTCTTCTTTTGTTTTTAACTTATTTTGAAACACAGATTCACAGGATGTTCCGAAAATAGTACAGAGAGATTCCATGGTGTTTTTTAAAGAAGAGTTTTAACATTTAAAAATATTTGCCTCAAGATTTTTTATCTTGTGTCTGTGTATTTAAAATAAATCTTTAAAAGTTCACTTAGCATTTACCTATTAAGTAATCACAAACCTAGCAACTGTCATCATATTGTTTTCATTCCATTTTATAAAGCAGATTAAGACAGCACTTTGATGAAAGCATAGTATTTATTAATAGCACTGTGGCCTTGTGATAATTAGCATACAGCTATCAGGGAAGAATTTACAGGTAACAAGCTACATATGTAAAGTGTGTTCAAAAAGCAAGCAAAGATGTGTAAGATGAAAACCTTTCCAGAGCTGAGTTAAATGTCATTTTCACATATAGTTCTCTCTCCTCTGAAATTATGTAGCACTTCTTTTTTTTACATTCTTTTGATGTCTCTACTGCTATAGTTAGTTGTCTCCTCTGCTCTATAATCACACCTCTGGTCATTGGGAGCATTGGGGTTGAAGTACAACCAAAAAATTATCATCTCTCTAAATCTTGCGGTACCTCCATAGCTGACCAACCCTCATTCTAATTGATATCTGATCTTTTTAATACAGTTAATGCAATAATTTTCATTTTTTCCCAACTAAGTTCCTCTAAGTATCTTTGTGGTACTTCAAAAGTATTAACTTCATAAGTATTAACTTCAGTAAATAGAGAAAAGCCTGAAGTTCAGTTAATATCTCTCTACCCAGCCCCACCTTCTCACTTGAACAGAACAAGTTTATATAAATATTTCTGGATTTTTAGTTCTCCAGAAGCCTGTAGTATATGAATCTCAGTTAGCAACCTTTATTTTATATCTTACATATGTATGTTATATAATAAAATGATATGGATAATATGTAGTACATAAATCCATCACATTGTATAATATATAATGCAAATCTGTCATATAAATGTATATCATACATGTCACTTTATTATATGTGTCTGTGTGTTTAGCAAACATATATAAACATATATTTACATATAACGTACACGGATAACATAAAACAAACATTGTTGACTAGAATTCATGGATAGATTACTAGAGAACCAAGAAACTCTTAAAAGCACACGTAAAACTGTGAAAGCACATTTGTGAGTAAGCACATATGTGAGTGCTGCCTTTCTGAGGAGAGGATCCTTGGGTTTAATAAGATTTTCAACAGAAATCCTTTCATGGCCTAAAAATAATTAAGAACTACTGCTTTATGGTATTTATAAATCATTACTCAATCTGCTATGTTAATTTTAAATTTCCTCTCAATTTATTTTCAAATGCTTAGAAGAGTATATGGCCATCTCCTACAAGAGCAGACATATCCACAGACGTCACATGCAGTTTCTCTTCAGGTAGTTTAAAAATATGCAATGACTGATTACCAAGCATGTCAAATGTCAGACTTCAGCATGGGATCACCAGAGAGAGAGATAGCAAAACATTTTATTATTCCCCATACTTTCAAAGTGCTAGCTAAATCACAGCTTCCCTTAATAGGTAGAAAATTAATGACAATAGAAATTGAAGACTGTATGCCCCCATTGAGCTCCAATGATACAACTGTAAAGAAAGCAAAAGAAATGTATTAAAGATTAATAACTACTAAAACAATCTGATGTGGTAGACATATATAGGAGATAATGAAGGAAAGCCATAAAAAATCAAATCTGTAATGTGTTAGACCCTTTGAATTTACTCATTTTGTGCAAAGCCACAGGAAGTTGAGCCAATTAAATTGGACGGAACCTTAGGTACCTTAAAGAGAAGTTATATCTGCTAGCTCTACACATACGGTGTATAGTGTGAACTTCGAGAGACAGAGACCATGAGCTTCTCAGCAGTGTTCACCTATGCCCAGCAGCAGCACCCTAGCTATAAGATTGTTTGCACTTTGTTGTACACATCCTTTTATAGAGTATGAAAGTAGATGATGGCAACTGAAAGACAACACCTGCTCTACCTCAAGCTGTTTTTAAGCTATTTTTACTAACCATGAAGTGCTCTCTGACTGAAAGAACAAATAAAACCTTTTGAGCCTTTTTTCCCCCAACATAATCCCTAGGTTCTTTCTTGAGAGAGGGCTGTGATCTTTTGTTAGAAAGAATGTAGTTGGCAGTTCAGGAAGTGAAGGGTGGCACATTAGTAGTTATAAAACAGAATGTCTGCCAATTGTAACCTAAATCAAAATCCTATAAAGGAAACAGATTTTTGGCGTAAGAAGGAAATGGGTCATGTTAGATCTACTGATTCAAATGCTAGAGAATGTGAAGTTTCACATGTTAAACCATCAAAGAACAGTTGGATGGATTAGATAAATGTGCCAGGAGTCCAGCATGAGTTTTGCTAAGATTCTTTGATGATAGAGCTTTGTACCTTTAAGACTTGTAAAGGATTTTCATTGTGACACTATGATGAGAATGAAACATTAGTCATGAATAAAAAATACATAGAGATAAATTCATTTAGTTATATTAGTAATGCAGAGAAAAATGTCAAACAAAATAAAATTTTGAAAGAGTAAAGGGAACACCACATCAAAGTCTAGCTAAAATGCTGTAAAGACTGAGGGCTTCTTATAGGATGTCCCAACACTTGTCACAGTCTGTGTAAAGCATATGCCTGTTAATTGAAGGCATTAAGAATAGCGCAATAAAAAAACTAGAATTGTGCTCATGATGATTTCACCTTTATGAACTATGAACTACAGACATTATCATAATGTGAACATAGCACAAAATACATCAGTAAAGAGTGTAATGAATGAGACTAGATTATGCATAAAGTTGATACCTGCAATGACTTGATACCAGCTAACCTGGAGTTAGGACAGACAAGTCCTACATAGACTGCCTTTACTTCAGACACTAGGCCACCCTTACTTCTGACCAGCTGGCTACAAATTTGGAGGTTCCCAGTACTCCCTCAGGTTTGATTTGCTAGAATGACTCACAGAACTCAAGAAAGCACTACACTCACAATTACAGTTTTATTGTAGCAAAAGGATACGAATCAGAACTAGCCAAAAGGAGAGACACATAGGGCAAGATATGGGAGGGTACTAAGCGCAATTTTTGTTGTCTTCTCCCCATGAGGTCAGGACATGTTATCTTTTCTGCACGTCGTGTATGACAGTATGCAGAGTATTGCCAATCAGAGAAGCTCACCGAAGCTTTAGTGTTCAGAGTTTTTATTGAGATTTCATTACATAGGCTTGATTAATTAAATTGTTGACCATGCAATTGAATTCAGTCTCCAGCCTCGCTTCTCTTCCTGGATTATCACAGGACTGATTATCATAGGATTATCACAGAACTCAAAGCCTTAACTTTCTAATCACTTGATTAGTCTCTCCAACCAGTCTCCATTCTGAATCATCTCCTTAACATAAGCTATGTGTAAAGGCCCACTGTGAGTCACCTCATTTGCATAAGCTATCAGGACCCACCATGAGTGACAAAGACACTTCTATCACTTCAGATATTCCAAGGATTTAGAGGCTACCTACTAGGGCTAGCCAAATTCTTCATTACATAATATCTTATTCTTCAATTATTGATAGTGTCTTTGGTGTTCTCAATTAGGGAAATAATTTACTTTTCTGGTTGTTATTATTTATATGATAACTTAGATCAAGACAGAATACATGATGTTTCTGACCAGTTGCCTCTCTAGCTGGTTTTGTAACTTAAAAGCTTCTCTAAGCAGGTAACATACTATTTAATATTTAGAGAATGAATTATAATCAATTCAAACTCAATATGGAAACCAAAAAAAAATCTATATCCTCTCTTCTCCATGCCATTATCTTAAGCTCTCCTCTCACATCCTCATTACTATCTTAAGATCTCCTCTCACATCTTCATTACCTATAGCTCAGTTTCCAGGAATCTAAACCTTCTGAATGTTCTTTGTTGTTCATTTCCCAAAGCATGGTGAGATGGTTAGACCAGTCTTTTTTTTTCGTCCATGTTGTCTTTAAAAGATATTTTACTGTATACCAAGGGATCTTACTACATTAGGGAGCTCTTAGTATAATCCTGGATTATAATAGGTTCAGAATTAAGTTAAAATACATTTTACCCTAACTAGCACTATATTAGGAGGTAATTAATATAGCCTTTAGGTATGGGTTACATTAATGGTCCTGAATTTATTGCATTGTCTCTTACCTTCATCTGTCAATATCTAAACCCTTTCAGAATCTCACCAAAGTTAACTCCCAGGATTCTCCAAGGTCTCTCCCACAAGTTTATGAATAGCCCTTTCATGATCTTCCAGTTTTGTCCTTCTCTGGCCCACTGCCCACTACCATTTTTAGTAGTACTTGCCATGAATTTGCTCATGTCCCTAGTAAAGGTTGTATCTCTTAGAGTTCCCAACATCAGTAGTGCTCAGGATACCATATTTTCTAGAATTTTCTATTCACCAGCACCCATCCTATTATCAGAGAAATGGAGCAAGCCCTCAACCCACTTCTGTGCAGGGCTTGATCACCGGAGCACCATGAGCTGCTTGTTTCCCACTTCTCGCCTGCTTTGGTTCTCTATTGAAGGCGCTGTGGCTCATGCCTGTAGTCCCAGCTACTCAGGAGGCAGAGGTGTGGGAGGATCTCTTAAGCCCAGGAGATTGAGACTGCAGTGAACTATAATAGTGCCACTGTACTCCAAGCCTTGGCAAAAAGAAAACATTTCCTTTGGCTTCTGCTTTGACTCAAACTAGAACCTCTGCTATATAAAGATAAATCTAGATTTCTTTTAGTACTCTAGCGTTCCTAATTTCCAAATTTTATGTTTTGATTTGTCATTTTTAGTTAGATGTCTTAAGCTACTATACCACCGAGTGATATAAAATCAGACCTGGTAATGACTAATGAAAGGACATTTAGCCTGTTCTATAGCCAGGTAGTTCCTGAGCTGTCTCATTTAGATTATTCTCATTATAATGACCTCAGTCAAAGAATTAGAGAAACACCCAATTTTGTAGTCTGCAGTCCTGGATATTGTATTGGCCTTGATGAAACCCCTCCTAGTGACCCACCCTCCATTCTCCCTAAGCCCTACAGCCATCTCAACTTTTTCACTTCTAGCAAATAATGTTCTAGGTAAAATAGAAAAAGAGTTTATTAGATATAAATTTCCTCAAGTTCCTACCACAGTCCCTTCAGTTTCTGAGGATAATGAGTACTTTTAACTTTTATGTCTTCATTTGTCCTTCTGACTCCATTTTCTCATTTCTTCCCATTTTTATTTTCCTTCTCATTCTCCTTTTTTCCTTCTAAAACCCCAGCCTCTCTCCCTCTTTTCTGTACTTGCTTCTTTAGCTTATACATTTTCCATTCTAAGTCTTCTATAACTTTGCATCTCCTGCTAACCTTGTTACCAAATCATGTAGATTGTTTTTGGTCCTCCACTCCCCTACTCGGCTCTTAAGGGTTTAGTTTTCCTTAAGGATTCTATCCCAAGCCCACTTTTTTTCTTACTCAGTCAAGGCTCCTGGGCAACTTCAACTAAATTGATAATTCAAAATTTCAGTCTATACTGTGATTCTTTTTAAATAAATGTCTTCAGCCCTGACTTCTCTCCTGAGCTCCAGGTCTAAATACTCAATTTTCTGTTAGATTTCTCCACCTGAATGTCAGGAAAACACTTAAACTTATTGTATGCAAAATTGAAATCACCGATCTGCCAGGAAATCCTTTTTTCCCCTCATATCTTTCCTTATCAGTGGGTAACACGTAGCACCTGTACCTTCAGTGTGTCCTCTCATACTCTTCCAACTATCACAGCCCTAATCTTTTCCCTGACATCTCCTATATTGAGTTGGCTTCTCCCAGTTAGTTATTATACTTTCTGTTAACTGTTCATTTCTAGATGCAGTATAGGTAGTGACTAATAACATGGACTCTGGAGACAGACTACCTGAGTTTGCATCCTGACTCTACCTCTTAATAGTCTTGCTACCTTGGGCAAGCTGCTTAATCTTCACCCCTCAATTTCCTCATCTCTCATTGGGGATAACAAGAGCACCTACATGATGTAGTTTTGGTGAGGATTAAATGAATTAATACACTTAAATCATTGGGAATAATGCTTGGTGAATAAGTATTTAAGGGTTTGCTGTTAATAGTATTGGTTTCAAAACACATATTACAGTTAGCAATTATCTTGTGTATTTTGTCTCTGTACTAGAATGTAAGCACCTTTGGTTTTAGAATCCTGTCTACTTGGTTTTCACTGCTGTATCCTTAGTACCTAGACTAGTGCTTAGTGTATAGTATCCAGTCAGAATATTAGAATAAATGAATGAAATCTCTTTTCTCCTTTTCAACTTTCTTTTTTTTTTTTGATACAGAGTCTCACTCTGTCACCCTGGGTAGAGTGCAGTGACTTCATCATAGCTTACTAGAGTCTCTAACTCCTGGGCTAAAGTGATCCTCCCGCCTCAGCCTCCAAAGTAGCTGGGACTACAGACGCATGCCACTACATCTGGCTAATTGTTTTCTATTTTTAGTAGGAGGGGGTCCTCCGCTCTTGCTCAGGCTGGTCTCCAACTTCTGAGACAAGCATTCCTCCCTCTTTGGCCTCCCAAAGTGCTAGGATTACAGGTGTGAGCCAGCTTTCATCTCTTAATCCTTTTTCTGAGCCCTAGTCACTTTCCATCATAACTATCAACATTTTGCTTGCTAGAACAGGGTCCATCTATATTGTAGCTGAAATCTTTCTCCGTGGCTTCTCTTAGAATATATTCCTCTATTTTTCAAGCTTTCTATCCCTCATGGGATCAAAACTGAATTTCTAGTCTTAACTTCAAATGTATCCACATTTTTTATATTAATCTCTGGTTTATTTTTAGAGCATTTTTAATGAAAAATGTCCAAACCAAAAAACGAGCATTACAGGATGTCCCAAAAGTTTCCATACAAAGGAAAATTTTGTGGTGAATATTTTGTAAATAAAGGTACATTTAGCTACAATTTCCCATTTTCCCTATATATGATGACTTTTGGGAAACTCTGTATAACACTCAGTACTTACCACCCAGAATTGACAATTACTAACCTTTTATTATATTTGCTGCATATCTTTGTTTAAAATAAAGTAATAGACATGACTGAAATTGCTTTTCCATCTCACTGAATCCCTTTCCTTTCCCTCTCCAGAGGCAATTACTAACATGAAATAGGTATGTACCCTTCCCATCCACGGTTTTGTGGTTCATGGCGGAGATCATTCTGCTTTTTCGCTAAATATTCTGACATTCTTCTTGGATCTTAAGTTGGTACTTATATTAATAGCTTCAGTCCATTCATTTTAATTGTTTTATGATATTGTACAATATGAGAATCCCACAGTTATTTTTACTTTTTTTAAAATCAATTTCCCTATTAATAAATTTGGCCTTTCCCATTCTTTGCTTTTAAATAAAACTATGCTTTTGATATCTTGGTATATGTCCCTTCATGTACAAGTGTGAGTTCCCCTAGGGTATAGATCCAGAAGTGAAAACACTGGGCGATAGGATATGTGGAATTTAAAATTCATTTTATTTTATAAATTGTTTTCTGAAGTGGGTGACAGATCCCATTGCTCATGTGCTTACCAGCTTAGCATCATCAGATGTTTTGTTTTCAACCCCAATTCATACGTTCTTATTTAAGTGGACTTCTTTTTCCTATCTTCCCCAATTCTTCGCTCAGAATGCAACACATTCATATAATACCTTACTTCTCCATATAAATCTTTCCATAAAAGTAATTTGTCTCATAGACTATTAAATTATTCCTTCCTATTCTTCAGCTATCAGAAGTCTTTCCTCCTCTCTTACAATATCATCTTAAAATTGTTTTATTATTTGTTAAGTGTCACCATTAACCTCTTAAGGGTTTAACAGACTCTTTCAGATCAAAGTAGTTCATTTTTTTCATTCTTTTTAAATATAGTCAATACTCATTGCAGTTATTGTGCTTTCTGTGGTTATTCACTAAATTTTTGTTACATGATAGTGACTATCTATAAATCACATAGACATTCAGCATTTTGAAATGCCATTGCTCATATTCTTGTTCAAGTGACTGAGGAGAGACTCTGAGAATGTGAATTTCCGCTGTTTCTAAATACAGCACAAACTGTTTTCTTTGCCTTTCTTTCTGGAGGCCTCTGACCAATTCGGTGGTTCCAATTTATAACCTTAGAAAGAAGCTGGTATGTGTTGCTTTTGTGTATTTGATTTCTTTTATAAATGTGCCTGCCTGAATATATTTCTAACTGTAAAGGAAGAAATAGCATTTTTACCCTTCTAATGAAATGGTATCAGAAACTCTAAGTAGTGATAAGGAAACAGCAATATAGTGTGCTTTGCCAGATTCTATTCTGATAATTTCAGTAATGTAACTCTTTTCCCTCCATCAATATTCTTTTTTTCCCCCCTCAGAATTCTTGTGAAGAATATTTTTAACTGTAGGAGCCAGACTTCTTTCCCACAAATAAATTAACTTAAATTATTTTTTTTATATTTTGTTAACTTAGAGTAAACTGGGTTTCATTGTGTGAAATTAGAGTTTTTTATTTTTTCGGCTACCTAACTTTTCAGTTCTTTTGTGCTGTGGAACCAAAAATTAGGCCCCAGGCATAATGAAGTAATCTTTTGAATTATCAGTAACAATATTACATTTTTGTTGCTGAAAATTCTTTGTGAAATTTTCACTAGGGAAACTACTCCTCTGTGGGCTGTATATATATTAGTTTGCCTTTGCAAATGTTCATCCTAATTCTGCCATATTTTGTTACATTGAGGAAGATACGCAACTGCTGTGATCCCCAACCTCTGGGCTGCCACTGCCGCCCACCCCCATTCATGGAAAAGTCTTCCATGAAATTTAGTGGGGGGGGCGGGTTGGGCACAGCAGGAGGCGAGCAGCTGGCAGGCAAGCACTAGCTATCATTCCCATCACCTCCTGAGATCCGCCTTCCCACCCTTACCCCCATCCATGGAAAAATTGTCTTCCATGAAACGGATTACTGGTACCAGAAAGGTTGGGGACCACTGCAAAGTTAACTATGTGTATTTATCATTTATAAACTACTAGGCTTCACATTGTTCATTAGCCACAAACTGTGAATCCTTACTGGAACTCAGGTTTGCATAGTTGGTACTCATCATCACAAGTGATAGGGAATTCAGAGAAATTGGATGATTATATATTTTCTGGCAGTTCTGATAGTTCAATAGTGAGTAGTCCTACTGGCCATTATTACAAAGTTAATAGTGCTGTCTTCCTCTGCACAAAAAAACAATACATAGCTTCTATCCATGTGAAAGGATACATTTACTTTCTGTCTTAAATCCAGTGTTAAGGAATTGCCACATGTCATATTACTCTTGAAATAAAGTTACTATATAAACACAAATTATCCCTTTTCTTCTTGAACACAAAATCAGATAATACATGTGAATAATGATATAGTGTTGTAGATAAGAGCTTGCAGTGGTACACCAGTGGGTGGGCTCAATTCAAATCTAGTTCCCACACTTACTAGCTATGTGACTTCAGAAAAATTACTTAATTTTTCTGCGCCTTAGTTTCCTAATCTGTTGTAAGACAGGGGTAATAATAAAACATAATTCTTAGAATTGTTATAAGCGTTAAATGAATTAATTATGAAAGGTATTAGAACAGGGCCAGGAACATGGTAAACTATATATTAGTATTAGGTAATACTATATATTAGTATTAGATTTTGGTGGGATTTGTATTTCTTTTGTAACTTAGCTATTCCTGTCATTTCCCTATTCCTCTTTTTTTCCCTAGATTTATAAGAGCTTATTTACCTTCAACATTCTGACCCTTTTATATAAAGCTGGAAAAATTCATTTATATCATTTGCTTTTTACTCTGTTTATTGTTTTATCACAGAGAAATTTTAAAACTTTGTTCTAAGTTCTATAACTATTTACCTTTGGCTTCTAGATTTTTGTATTGCACTTAGGAAGGACTTTCCTACCCTTATAAAAATCTTATAAAAAGATTTCCTATACATCCTAGTACATTTTACTTTTTTTAAGTTATGATCTTTAATTTTACCTATAATTCCCTTTTGTTTATGGTACCAGGTAGGTGCCATCCTTTTTATGCATATGCGACTGAAGGTTTTATCATATGTACATATATGTGGCATTTCTCTTGTCTATCTGGTAGCGCAGAAATTGTACGTAATCAAATCTCTGACTTGTTTCTAAAAAGTGACATGCATGTGTTAGGGATTGGAAGAATGTTTTTCCAAAGTTGAATATGAATTTGGAGCACATATATCGATCTCTTTTGGGTTGAAATAGATCTGAAGAAATTCAGTTTTTTGTTTTTTGTTTTGGTTTTTTGTGTGTTTGTGTTTGAGACAGAGTCTCACTCTTTTGTCCGGGCTAGAGTGAATGCCGTGGCTTCAGCCTAGCTCACAGCAACCTCAAGCTCCTGGGTTCAAGCGATCCTTCTGCCTCAGCCTCCCAAGTAGCTGGGACTACAGGCATGCGCCACCATGCCTGGCTAATTTTTTCTATTTTTAGTTGTCCGATTAATTTCTTTCTGTTTTTAGTAGAGACAGGGTCTCGCTCTTGCTCAGGCTGGTTTCGAACTCCTGAGCTCAAACAATCCTCCTGCCTTGGCCTCCCAGAGTGCTAGGATTACAGGCGTGAGCCACCGTGCCCGGCCCAAGAAATTCAGTTTTTAAATATCAGTAACAGTAGGGATTAAGATTTATACACTTAATAAATGCCAACATTGTGTTCATTTTTTTTCTCTAAGTTGTCTATTATAGAAACTTCCCAAATTCTTGTCAGTTCCTTGATCTTTTTCACTTACTGTACATTTATTATATGAGTGATACATTTAAGTGACTACCAAATGTAGCAGAGATATCATGTGCAACGTCTGTCTTGTGACTTCCTATGCTTAACACCCACATGCCCACACAACCTTTGGTAAGCTGAGAAATATAGACTTCTTGCCCAGATAAAAGGATTTTTTTTCCTTTTAGTATCAACAGTTGGAGCATCCCTTTTACTTGAAGATTGGAAGAGGAAAAACATTTTTATTTAAAACAAGTGCATTGATGCTTTGGAGAAGAATACACAGTTTGTGTGAATTTTTAATGTTCAAATTAGAAGCCCCAAAATGAGAGCCGCTTGAGGCCATACCCGCAGGCAAGCACACCCCCTTCCCCCCCCACATACACCTCAAAGATTCTAGTGTTTATTCTCCTCTGTTGAGCTTTGTAGGGTATATACACAAGAAGTGCAAAGCCATTGTGCACAATAGTGGGCCTCTTGTCAGTCTACTGTCATGCAGATTGCAGGGCCAAAACACAACAAATTCAGCCTTCGCCACATGGTAGCCTAGGGTGATTCTGACCATGGAAGAGAACTAACATTCTGAGAGAGGCTGTGGTGAGTACTTTACATTTAAATCAGTCAATCCTCACAACAAACCAATGAGCTAAATATTCTTTTTTCTTACTTTACAGATCAGAAAACTGCAGCTCAGAGAGAATTAGTATTAATATTTTACTGAAGATATAACTCGCAGAGCTGGGATTTAAACTAAGGTCTAATACTAGTGTGCTCGTTCTTTCTATTATGCCACTGTCTCCTTCCCAGGCAATAATTGGTCATTTTGATTCAAAAATTATTAATTTATTTAGCCTTTGTCAAATGGTGTCACATATTAACTAGTTTTAGTGACACATATTGATTGTGTGACTTTGGACAAGTCATTTGACTTCTGGACACTAATATTAATAACTTGCATGCTAAATTATAATATTGAATTAGGTGGTCTCTGAGGTTCTTTGGGATTCCATAGGACCTTGGGATCTTCTGAAATGTTCACCTCTTCAAATTGTGCCTCTTCCTCACTCTCCCCTGCAGCTATTGCCTTATCTGTGCCTTATTTGTTTCTTAATTGGGTTACAGCCTTTCTGTTATAGAATTTCAAATTTAAGGGATTCATGATTAAATCGTAAAGTCATTTTTACAAAGAGCATATGAATTTGATTGCTTAGTTAGTGCTGCCATCTTGTGTCTACCATTTTATGAGAGAAAAAGTTAAAATTGAGAAAAATTATGTTGAAGGATTTTTTGTTTTGTTTTTGGTGGAACTTGAAAAAATAAAACAGTCATTTGCTCTAGTGGCTGATGAACCTGGGTCAGAGTGAGATGACACAGTGTCAGTTAAAAAAAACTTTGACCTTTGTTTATGATATTCCTTTTTTATTTATTATTCCTTTGTCAAATGTAGTGAAATCAAGATGCAAAAACTAAAGTGAAGAATATTTAACTTGTAGGTATCATGAGCCAGCTCATATCAAGGTTCTGAATGATTATATTTCAAAATAGTTTTTTTTTGCGAGGGAGATAGGGTCACGACACTGTGTCACCTGGGTTACAGTGCAGGGACATCATCATGGCTCACTGCAACCTCAAGCTGTTGCGCTCAAGCAAACCCTCCTGCCTCAGCCTCCCAAGTAGCTGGGACTACAGGCATGAGCCACCATACCTGGCTAATTTTTTCTATTTTTTTGTGGAGGTGTGGGGTGTCTCTCTTGCTCAGTCTGATGATCTCAAAACTCCTGGCCTCAAGTGATCCTCCCGCCTTGGCCTCCCGAAGTGCTAGGATTACAGGCATGAGCCATCACACCCAGCCTCAAAATAGTTTTTGAAGAGTTAGTGTTAATGTGAATTGCTCAATGATGCATACTCAGCTGTATTGGTGCTAGATCTCTTGGTGATCATTATGCTGTTATCTGACCTTAAAATTGTACTGTTCTGTTGATTGCCAACAAAATTATTAAGAAAGAAGAGCCATATAGTCTTTTTTTTTTTTTTTTGAGACAGAGTCTCGCTTTGTTGCCCTGGCTAGAGTGAGTACCGTGGCGTCAGCCTAGCTCACAGCAACCTCAAACTCCTGGGCTCAAACAATCCTTGTGCCTCAGCCTCCCGAGTAGCTGGGACTACAGACATGTGCCACCATGCCCGGCTAATTTTTATATATATATGTGTATATATATATATATTTTTTTTTTTTTTAAGTTGTCCAGATAATTTCTTTCTATTTTTTGGTAGAGACGGGGTCTCACTCTTGCTCAGGCTGGTCTAGAACTCCTGATCTTGAGCGATCCACCCGCCTCGGCCTCCCAGAGTGCTAGGATTACAGGCGTGAGCCACCGCGCCCGGCCTCATATAGTCTTTTTAGAGTTGTTTACTTGCTATGAGGGATTCACTTGCACCAAATAAATATAAAATGAAACTGACTTTCAAGATATGACATGAAGAGAATTTTGGCATTGATCTTTCAAATGTCATTAAAAAATAGTCATTCTGCCATTTATTAGACATCTTTTAACAATGTGGGTTTCATTGAAGATATTAAATGGCTTATTAAAGCCTTTTGTTCTTTTGTACTTTTAAAAATCTAGAGGGTGATTATTAATCAAAATTACAGTCTTATCTTTATTAAAGAGTTGTAGCTCTGGAAGAAAACACTGAAAATCATAGTTATAATTTCTAAATTACTGTGGAGCATTCCATTTCCCTTGGCTATTTTGTTAGGATGGTTTCTTTTGTTTTAATTTTAGGGCACTGAAAGTTATGATATATTTGATCCAAGACAGTCCATTCCAGTCCAGGAATCTACAGTGGTGACAAGGACATGGGACTCCTCCTGCCAGATTACAAATGGTTCAATACAATTGACATCCTGGCTGACAACTGTGGAAAGGAACCTTGGATTATTTTATTTTATTTTTGTGGGACCCCACAAACCCAAATCCACAGGACACATCAGGTAATACTCTTTGGTCACTTCGGAAAAACACATCCCTTTTTCTTTCAAAATCATAACGTGTAAAGAGCAAGGAGCCAGAGTATTTTAGATATCCTCCCTGTTTCCATACCCCCCCCTTTTCAGCATTATTGTTTTCAGAATGAACCATTTAACTTTGGTATGAAATATAATTAAAGAAGTCTTTTTATTCATGTTAGTCTGTGTGTGACTTTAGAGTCATTTCTATTTGGCTTTTTTCTTTTACCTTTTTAGACGTATTTATCAATTCCTAAAATCTGTCTAGATATTTAATTGCAAAACATTCAGGAAATGAACTTTTCAATTTTCTAAATTGGTATACAGTAAATAGGTTTTACAGTTTTTTTCTCCCAAGATTTTATTATGAAAATGTTCAGAAATACGGAAAAGTTGAAAGAATTTTACAGTGAATACCCATTTAACCACCCCTCGATTCTACCATTAACACTTTATCATTTATCATTCCTGCTTTAACCTACATTTGTCTATCCCTCTGTCTATGAATTGACTGAGTTTAATATTTTTGATACATTTGAGAATAAGCTGTTCATATGAAGTTCTGATGTTTTGATACATGTTCTAAAATGATAGCTATCTTTAGACTTAATAGGACACATTCCTATTTGATATCCAATGTGAAGTTCCCAGTGTTTCTATAAACTCACTAATGGCATGAAATATATTGGCATCTTATGTATTAATATTGATCTGCTATAGATTCCATAGTCTAAAGTGTCTGATAATACATGTTGTATGACATTAAATCTCATAAATCAGAAGAGTTTTCAATGCTTTTTTCATATTGTTGAACATATTAATAGTTGTTAACCCAGGTTTACAACTGTGTTTTGTGTAGGATGTTACTATTTTCTTTAATTATTTCCTTTTGGAATTCAGGGTAGTTTAAAAATTTTGAAATTTTAGAAATCCAGATGAAAGCTATGATAGGAAAATATTTTTCTCACAGGATAATACTCATAAATTTCCTTAGAAAGATTTCTAATATCATCTAACTGTACACATATTACTATCCAAATGTTGCTTTCTATCTTGGTCTGACTCATTCTTCAATGTTTCTTATGAACTTTCACGATTATTATGTGCATCAAAATCACCTTATATTCTTTTTTTGTTTATTATTTTTTAGAACCAGGATCTCACTGTGTTGAAGTGGTAGATTAAAGGTGGCTATAAATTCTGGCCTTGAATTCCTGGGCTCAAGCAGTCTTCCCCCCTCAGCCTCCCAAGTAGCTAGGACTATAGGCTCCCACCACTGCCCCCTGCTCCTGTTCTTTTTATAGCTCTTTTCTCACTGTATTACAATTTTTTAAAAGTTTGAACATATCTGCCACAAAATTATATATATTCCTTGAAACCAGGAATTTTGCTTCCATGTATGTATGTTCAACATTATTCCTGGAACATAAAAGGTATTAGGTCAATATTGTGCAGAAACTGAATGTAAAAAATGTTTCAAGCTGAATTAAAATTTTTTTTCTTTCTTTCTTGCTAAGGCTTCATTCTAAAATAACCTTCGCTGATGAGGATGTCTGATACTGTTACTATAAAAGATGAAACTGAAACAATGAAGGATTTGGAGGCAGAAGTGAAAGATACAGCAAGAGTTGAAAATATTATCAAATCAGAAAACTATGGAAAGATTTTGGCAGAGAAGAATGATCGTTGTATTGACAACAATATTGATTTGCAGGTAAACAGGATTTTTTCCCCTGACTAAAAATACTAAATATTTCAGTACATGGTTATGTTTCTTTTCATACAAAACTCACTTTTCAAAATTCTAAAAAGGTGTATTGACCCTTCACGACATACCAACTGGTTTTTGAATTAGCTTACTGTGAATCTTAGGTCTTGGATTTGCTTATATTATTTAATATAATTCTTTTCATTTGTATGAAGCCAGTGCATTTTTATTGGCTTTCTACTTTTTCATTCCACCTGTGCTGTGAGAGTTGGGAATTTAACCTAAGAGCTCTTAGAGGAGAGGAAAATAGAAAGATTGAAACTGCAGAGATCTGTCGGCAAAAACAGCTTCCCAGGGGTTTCTCAAGTCTGTCAACCTGACTGAAAAGAGAGGTTGGTGGATAACAAAAAGTCACTTGATGCATTCGATGCTGCACATATACAATGACTTAGAACTGACCACTGAGAACACTTTTAATTCCAGGCATAGATGAAAATTGAGTTCACCAACAGATTCACGATAAATAAAAATGGTTTCATGTAGTAGTATTTCTAGTAGTATTCATTTCTTTGATATGGTGTTCCAGTTATCTTTTATGTCAAAATGGAGGGCTAACAATTTTAAAACAACTTTTTTTTAATATCTCTTGATTTGTGGGTCAGGAAATGGAGCAGAGCTTGGCCGAGTGAATTTTCTATTCAACAAGGTATTCACAGAGGTCCCTGGCCGATATTTAATTGGCCAGTGTCCTGGAGGTCCTAGGACTGCTTCCCTCACATGTGTGGTAGCTTGGTAGGAATGGCTGGAATGTCGGGTTCAGGTGGAACTAGGAGCACCTTTCTGTGGTTCCAACATGGTGGGCCCAAGGTAGTCAGACTTCTTATGTGGCAGCTCAGCAGTCCCAGAGAGAATGTTCCAAGACAACCAAGCAAAGCTGCAGGGTTTCTTTCTCGGAAGTTCTGGAACATCAATTCTACTGTCTTCTTTTGATGACACAAATCAATAAAGTAAGCCCAGAGGAAGAGGAATTAGATCCTACCTCTCAGTAGGAAAGAATTTATAGCTACCTTTAATCTACCACAAATGTTATCCTAAAATATTATCTTTAACACTAATGTTTTATTTTGGCCTTGTGATTAAAGAATTCTATTATTAGAGAAAATATTCTATCATTCTTTCTATATCCCAAAGACTTTGATGGGTACAAGCTAAAAATTATAACTTCACTTTTCTGTGGTAAGTAAAGAAAGCTCTGTTGAAGGTTATCTCATTCTTCATTCAGTCAAAAACTTTATTTCCTATTATGTGCCAGACACTATGTTAGACAATGATAGCAATTCCAATAGCTGTAAAAAAGCATGTAAGCCTCACTGATTGAGTATAGTCAAGTGGTAATTATCTAAGAAATTGGGAGGAATAACATATATTTTTCTAGTCATTTTTAGTAATAGCACTTTTTAAAACAACAAAAAATTGCCATGCCTGTAATCAGTACACTCAGTGATGGCAGTGTGCCAGCATCCTGATTGCATCAGAGAAAATCAACTAACATTCTGTTGCATTTGTTATTGAAATAATAAAAGATTTCATTTTAGCCTCTTTTCTACACCTAATGTTCATTCTTCCAGATCTTGCTTATCAACAAATGATTAATTTGTATTATTGCATTTCTTACCATATCTGTTGCGTTGATCTTGGCAATAAGTGCAAGAACATTCCAATGACCACTGTCATGTCATGGCCCAGTTGTTTGTACTATAGGAAAGTTTCATATGTTACCTGAATATTTATTGAAAGCTTATTCTTTGCCAAGGAAATACCATAGCAAACAAAAATGGATCTGGTCTTTGACCTTTTGTTCTGTATATTAGTATGGTGACTATAAAGATTAGGAGGAGGAAAAAGAGAATATGAGAATTCATTTTATGTTTATCTGTTGAATGCTATATTCATTGGTTATTCAAATGTTTATTAAGAATATACTATATGTAAGAATACTGGCTCTGCTTTGAGCTTTTGAGGTCCAAGATACCTCCATCCAAGGTGCCTGGCAAGGGGCATACAGTGAAAATAACTTGTACAGAAGAGGTTTAAGTAGTAGAAATTGGGAATTTAAAGTAGATAAAACTGAAAAATAATTTTTTCTATGTTTTCACTTAATACAAAATCAACTGTTTTAAGCATATACAGGGAATAGAGTGTTTTGTTTTCAAATGTGTAGTTAATACAGAATTACTTTTTAACTTAATATGGAGTTGCCTATTGTAGCATACTACTAGACATTTCATCTTCCTTTGGTACCTTTAAGATACCGCCTAAAGGTTGTCACCTTAAGTAGCCACTATTATTTTTATTTCTAAATTTGATGTATATAACAAACAATGTTGAGAATTTTGAGTAAACCAACTGTTACTTTATTTTAATAGAATAATAAGATATTCTCTGCTTTTATCTCTCATTCTGAAAATCAGCTACTGTGAATATTTTATGTCTGTTGTGTTGCAGCATAGTGATATTTAAAGTGAATTAGGAAAAGGGAAATGTTTACCTTCCAAAAGAAGCATACATTTCATCCATTTATACAAAAAAAACTACATATTTAATGTATATAATTTGATGAGTTAAAAAGTCATTTTTAAATGAAAGGATGTCATAGCCTCTTTCATACTGTGAAGAAACCTTATGATTTTCTGCTATCTGTTAAGGATAGTATTTACATAAAAAAATAATTTCATCAAACCAGTGAGAGAGGCCAGCAGACATTAGACACCACTTCAGGTGGTTCCACGCAGAGATTTTCTCAAAAAGTTCCTTTGCCAGTTCTTTTTCTTTTATAAATAATGCTGCTTGTGTGGCACTCTTTCTACTTTAAAAAAAGATTAGCTGTGCTTTTTATTCAAGATTGTGTTTTGAACTGTAATCTCTTAGAAGTTTTAGGATTTCTAAAGAATTTCCTAATGCTAATACTTCAGAGCCGATTCAAGAAATCTGTGTGCATTAGTAATTTTTCTACTGCCACACACTGTTCCTATTGAGAATCTGGAGGTATATTTTGGACTTTATATGATTATGAAATATTTGGAAAGTTGGGGTGGTGTGTGTCAGGTTTCTAAATCCAGAAAATGTATTTTGTTAGACTGCTAGTCTCTCTAATCTTTAAAATGGTTTTGAGAGGATTGTGTTTGCTTTGATTTTGTGTGTGTAACTCACTTATGTAGCTTCCATTGTTTGATTTTTTTTCACAGATAGATTTTTCAGATTAGATTTAGGGTAAATGATTTGTGTTGATTTTTCCAGTCATTTATTTGAAATGTGAAATTAAGAATCCTGTGCTCTGTTTGCTTATTAAAGGTTCGAATTCAACTTTTCCATTCTTTTACAGTTATATCTTTGTACTTGACAAATGCTTTGTCCAGGAGTGTTCATCTGTATGCATGTATATATAGACACAATTGAAAACGTATTTTGGAACAAATGCCTTTAACTGTTGTTAACAGTAGGATGGCCAATCCAGATTGTGTTGGTAACCCTTGTTGTGGAGGAAATAAGAGAGCTAATATTTGTTAACAACTAGATCTTGCATGTCAGAGTGTATGAATAACTTCTGATATATATGAGTGAATTTTCCACACACAGAATCAGTTAATGTATAATATGTATTTAGTATATTCTGTTTCTATAGTAAGCTCTTTGATGATCAAGTTGAGAATCTTGCATCTTATATCCCCCAATTTAGTTCCAATGCATTTCTTTAATAGGGGATGGGGACAAGAAAACAATAACAATCTAATAAGGCTGTCAGAAAAGCTCAAGACACAAAACCACACTAATTCAGCAGTGAAGGCAATTGGCAACAAATTCCTTAATTGATGAAACATGCAAAGAAGTTTCTTTTTAAAGGATTGAATAGGCTGGTGCGGTGCCTCATGTCTGCAATCCTACCACTCTGGAAGTCCAAGGCAGGAGCATCAATTGAGATCAGGAGTTTGAGACTAGCCTGAGCAAGAGCAAAACCCCATCTCTACTAAAAATAGAAAAAATTAGCTGGGCATGCCGGTGCACACGTGTAGTCCCAGATTTGCAGGAGAGTGAGGCAGGAGAATCTCTTGAGCCCTAGGAGTTGGAGGTGGCAGTGAGCTAGGATGATGCCACTTGCACCCTAACCAGGGTATTAGAGCAAGACTCTGTCACAAAAAAACACTAAAGAATTGAGTAAAAGCCTCTATATATAAAATCATTCCAGTCATAATCTTGGCTGTTTTCCTATTTGTCAAACAAAGATAAAAAGAGTGTAGGTAATATACATAGTACAAAGTACCTAACAAATGGTAGGTGCTATTAATAGTATTATAATCATCATAATTATAACTATTAACAGTAGCACAACTATATGGCTTCTCAAATTTGTCCCTTTATTGTCATGCAAAATAGATTTTTTCTTCAGTAATAAAATAAAAAGTAAAACTTATTTCTTGACATAAACTCCCATAATTTCAGTGCAGTAGTTTTTGTTTCTATTAAGTTCTCTATCTGTATGCTGTACTTCTATTAATATTTAATGAGTTCAACTTTTTAAAATTTAAGTTTCACTTCCCATGGTACACTTTACTTTTTAAAATTATTTCTTTACCTTTTGAACCTGTTTCAAAAAAGAAAAATTTAAAAATATTATAAAATTATTTCTAGGATTTGGTATTCTATTGAACTTCGATTATATGCACATATAATGGCACTTGTAAGCATGTTTGCTTTTTGTGGTACTTTACTACGACATGTATAAAGATGTTTGCCACATCTTTTAGATGTAGAAATGCTTTTACATACTATTTTTACTTCCTTGGATGATTTTCATGTATGTATCACCAGCAGGATGGGGAGATACTTTATCTTCCTTTAATATAAGGAATAACTGTAAAACAGATAGTCTGTGACTTTCTCCAGGGACTTTAAGGTCTGAGAGACAGGCCTTTGAATGTTTAAGTCTGTGCTTTATGGCCCAGAGGGTTAAATGATAAAAACAAATTAGTGATTTGTGTTTAGTTTGTTGGTTTATTGATTTTTTAAAAAGTCAGTTCTCCCAACTCAGAAAGTATTGTTATTTTCTGTTATTTCATTAGAAATTAGCAGCTTGGCATCTGTTATTTTTCCTGCCCCTGACCTTTAGCTAGACATTGAGCATGTTAATTCATTATCTTCTTCCACATAATTACCATCAGTCCTTACTGTTACCTAGGAAACTGCTGAGAATTAGTAAGCTCGAGTCTTAGTTGAAAGATTTCAGTCATTATGATTTATTTTCTTCATAATAATTATTAATTACAAATATAAATAATCCCTTTTTTTGAAATAAGTCAGATTTCCTCTTTGTTGAGCAATATTTGATTGGTTGTTTTTATGCTAACACATATATAACTCATAAAGATTGTTCAGTTCTTTCCCACTTTTTCTCCAAAATCCTGTAGCTGCTAACTCTGACAATGTATTAATATTAGTTTCAAACTGAAATTCTATTAAGGATGTTTTATATTCTGCACCCATTTTTTGACCTCGTTCCTGTCTTATACATCAGTATAAAACAATATAAATTGGGAACTTTGTTCCTAAGCCTTCTAAATTCTAATTTAATTAGCGTCTTTCTGGACTAGTAAAGGTCTGTTAAACAAGCTGCTAAACTTTTATTGTGACAATGAAATTCTGCTTAGGGTGAAAAGTGTGCTATAAAAAATAAAACCCATTTTTAAAATAATTATATCAAATAGAATTCTACTTAAAGCCAAATATGGCTGCCATATAGATAAAAATATGAAATAAAGGAAATAATAATGATGCCACTTTGGCAATTTATGGTTTACTTATGTAGTAGTGTATTAGTTTTCTATTACAGCGTAAAAATAACCACAAACTTAGAGACTTAAAACAACACCCATCATCAGCTCACAGTGGGTACAACTGAGTTCTCTGCTTCAGGTTTTATAGGGCCAAAATCAAATGTGTCAGCCAGGCTGAACCCCTTTCCAAAGACTCTGGGAAAGAATTTGCTTCAAGGCTATATTGTAGTTTTTGGCAGACCTCAGTTCCTTGCAGCTGTAGGTCTGAGGTCCATGTTTCTTGACTGGCTGTCACCCAAGGCTACTCTGCTCCTAGAGGCTACCCATAGTCCTCCTCTACACATGACCGCTCCATCTGCAAGGCCAGCAATGATGTGTCAAGTTCTTCTCACACTTTAAATCTCTCTGACTTGCCCTGTTGCTTCCAACCAGAAAAAACTTTCAGCTTTTATAGAGCTCACTTGATTGGGTAAGACTCACCTGAATCTTAAGCCTTTATCTTAAGATCAACAAATTTGGGGCTTAGACAGTACCTAGATTAGTGTCTGATTAAATAACCAGAGGATGGGAATCTTGGGAGCCATCTTTAGAATTCTACTACAAGTAGTATTTAATCCAAAATAAAAAGATTTTTTTTGTTTTGGTTTTTTTAGAGAGGGAGTCTGCTTTGTCACCCAGGCTGGGGTACAGTATTGTGATCATAGCTCAGTGCATCCTGGAAGTCCTGGGCTCAAGTGATCTTCCTGCTTCAGCATCCCAAGTCACCAGGATTACAGTTGTGAGGTGTCTTGCCTGGCACAGAAAGGTTTTTTATAGGTGAAATGTAAAATGTGCTAGACTAAGATACTGAAGATCTTGAGTTCTGCTTGGCCACGTAATAACTGTGATCCTGGACTGGCAGGTCCTTAAGAACAGGAACTGTGCCTTCATCTTTATAGCCCCATTATGTGGCACAGTGTCACATGTATAGCAGGAACCCAGAACATATTAGTTAAATGAAGTTAAATTAAGATAGTTTTACCTCTCTTTGTCTTTCTTCATCTTTATCAAAGGCTCCTGGTAAATTAAAACTGAGATAAGATGTATAAGTCTATGAATATTCTAAACTATTACTATAGGGACAATATATGACATTACCATTTTATAGATTAAAAAATTAGCATCTGATATATTAAGTAATTTAATCTTATGGCTAGTAAGCAGCAGTTAGGACATTGCTTTTCAGACGTGCTTAGTTCCTAACCTTTAATAATCTATTGCATTTATATAGTGCTTTAGGATTTACAAAGTCCCTTTTTTATCTACCTTTTCACTGAATCTTTTCACCAACTGTGCTAATTAGTACAAATATTATGAAGTTTATACAGATAAAAGTAAACTGAAATAATTTGACCTGATCACCTACTAATAAGCAAAGCCAGAAGTTTAAGTTCAACTCTTCTACATATGAGTACAGCATTTACTTTGCCAATTAATCATCACTTTTATTTTAGAGATTTTTAATAGAAGGTTTTATACCATTAATACTTGGAATTTCAAAGGATTAAAGCAGGGGATGGGAGTAAATCAAATTCTTTTCCCTTCAGATTCCTCAGAACTCATTTAGTTATTTGCATTTGCTAGTATCTATCCGTTGATTTTTTTTCCTACTTTTTTTCCCTTTAAGCCATTACTTGATAGTAGCATAACTTCTTTTACTTCTGTATTTAGATGTGAATTACAGATAATTAGAAATACTATTGAGCAAATTAAAGAAGAGAGAAAGTGGAAACACAAGACAGTACAACATATTGTCATATGCTCTCTTAGGCAGCACTGTTGTTTGCACGTGTGCACGCACACATACTGTTTTCTTTGTAAGAAATAGAAAATCATTTTTCTTCATTTTTTTCTATTTTCTTTTTATTGTTGTTGATTTGTAGTTTGTGTAATCCGGGGTTAAAACCCCAAGAATACAATGTCTCTTATCTTTGAAGAATGTTGGATCAAAATGGGGCAGAACATGCTGGTACTGTGTACTCTTTTTTCTGTCAGCTCTATAAGGAAAACTTTTTTGGATGTTAGAATGAAACGGCCTTCTTTTTTTTTAATGTGAAATGTTCTAGTCTTGGTATTAAGGACTTTGTTTCTGTTTTATGTTTGGTACCAGATTAGCTTCCTTGTGTTAATGAGTAAAAAATGATAGCAACCTGGACCCTGTAGTATTTGGGGTTCGGTTTGGAGAAGTACATTGGAAGGAAGTGGGAGAAGAGAGTATTTAAAACCTATCTGGCTCTGATTCATAGGTGCTTCAGCTGGTTTCACTAACCAAAGCCTGACATCACAAACTGGAGGTGATTGCTTCGTGCCTCACATGTTCCGCAGTCATGTGACTGATCTGTCAATCATGCTGAAGATTCATATTGGAATTCTGCCCTCTTCTTCATTTCTACTTCATTGCTTCTCCCCAGACCTGGCAAATAGGGTTCTGTCACTAACAAACTGACGTACTTCATGCAGTGTTGAAAAGGCTTAGTAGATAGGTGGTTGGACTCTGACTTGCTGTGCCTTTGAAACATTTTCCTTATTAAGTTTGGAACTTTCTGAGCTCAGCTACTTTAAATTGTTGAGGGTCTGTGTGAGTGTGTTTCCCCTAACCTTGGCTGAAGTGTAATATACTATAAAATACTGAAGAAGTATGTTTTATTTTGCTACTAGGAAGTCACCTTGTGAGTTCCATTGTGGCCATTTGCTGTGGCATTTAAAATGCCAACCGACAGAAGGATTTTAGAGAATCTTCTGCAAGTGTCCTTCTGGGAGGAGGAATCAATACTCTTTTACTGAAAGCAACTTTGATTTCCTCATTTTCCATTCTTTGTGCTCAGTTTTTCTGTGGTTTAGGTTTATGAATTAAGAAGCAAATTTTCTGTTTCAGTATGAAATTTAATACAAATCTTTCTTGTTATATGTTCAGCGGCCATTGCAGTCATTTGGACAGACAGGAAAAAGGTCTAAGGTATAGTAAATATTTTGGTGTGCTGGCATGCCAAGGGCCTTCCTTCATGCTTGACGAATCCTTATTTTCATATAGCACTACATCCAGTTTAGTTTTTTCATATTTTGTTTGGGGCAGAAAGCTTATTTTATTTTCTTTGGGGTTTTTGTCTTGCCTAGTCGCTTTTGTGCATTGCTTTTTTATCTTTGATGGCTCTTTGTAGAGAAAATTGCTTTCTCACCATTCTTTGGGTTTTGAAGTTGGAATTATTCCCATTCTTGCTATTGCTATAATTTTCAAAACTGCAATTATTTGTTTTCCCTCTTAACAAAAGTGTTTTAGTGATGTTTAATGATATATTTAACTTGCGCATTTCATCTACTTCTATACGTGGCAGAAACTATTTTTACGGAAACTTAAAAATCTCTTTCTAGGGGGCTTTGGATATGCCCTAGATTTGTGAAATATAGTGTTAATTTTAAATACTTCTCTTTAGTCAAGCTCAAAGTTAAAGCTAGTTCGGAGCCTTGCAGTGTGTGAAGAATCTCCACCACCCCCTGCTGCAGAGATATCACAGGAGAACCAGGTAAAAAAAAAATAAAAATGAAAAATAAAAATCATTATTGGAAGACATGGTGGAACTGGAGAATATTTTTGCATATGGTAAAATAAAAGTTGTGTGTGTTATGGTTGTTCGTTTTATTTTTACTAAGTGAAACTGATTTGATAATACTTGCCACCCAAAGATACAGAAAAAAAGTTGGAAAAACTCTTTGCTTCAATCTGAGATTTACAGCAATGATTTCTCTTCTGGAAAAACTTAGGGATCATATAATTAACTGGGAATGTGGCTTGATGAAATATTAAAGTAGTACTTCCATTGAATAGAATTGGATGAAATCTGTCCTTTCAGTTTTGATTTTCAGAAATTTGTGAAATACTTAGTGCTTGTGTATAAAGAAATTCTCCAAGATGCTTGATAGGTTATTATACTTAACCTGAGTGCATGGTGAATCCAGATTTCATATTAGCTTGGCTCCTTAATAGTTGTCTAATATTTCTCATTTCTCTTCTGTCTTAGAACGATGAGGTTGGAGCAAATAATTTAGTTTGCTTCTTATATTCGTTATAGTGCTGTAGCTTTACTTTCTTTTAATCTCAGCTATGGATTGATCTTTGTCTCATGTTACATTTGGACATTTATGCATAATTGTTTTTAGACCTTTTACCAATGTTTACCGGTATGATAACTTTGGCTCTTAGTGGCTTGTTCTACTTAATAAGAGTTTGAGCAATTTAAAATGCCCTCATATCCAAACAATCATTTTCCAAGAAATTGAGACAACTTTGTGGTTATTTTAAGAAGCTGTGACTGATTTTAGAAAAAATCATGACATGTACATTTTTTTCTTAAAAATAAATACCACATATACATTTGATGATTCGGGCAAAAACTGTTGTACTTCTTGATTTTGATGATGCCCTCAAAAACCTATCGTAAAATCTAAGAATAGTTGTCACGTATTTAGAGTACATCCTGTTTTTAAAAAGCACTCTACACTTGTTATTTCCAAAATGCAAGGAAAAGAAGGCTTTCAAATAGATTATTTGTTGTCAATGAAAAATACTTAAAAATCTGTTTCCTTTGATATTTTTTGTGTCAAAAACATAATGATCAAAATTCATTCATGATTTTTAATATAGCTACATAAGAGATAGCCATATATATTTAATAAAATAGATACATTTTAGTGATAAAATAGACTAGCAAAAGCAGAAATATATTCAAAATATTTTAATACTATGTGCAGTTACTTGGAGAACATTTTCAAATATTAACCTTTGGCTTTTATGTGGTTGTTGATAAGGCTGAAGAGTTATGATACACTGTGGAAAAAATCAGTAAAATTGTTTTTTGAAATAGCAATTTTAAAAAGGTCTTTTGTTCAAGCCAAAGTAAAAAGTATACCTGTTTAGAGCGGAGCAGGAGGCAGTGCAGTGTTTTTTGAAAATCCGTTTCTTTGTCCTGTTGACCAAAATGTTACATCATCTTAGCCTGATGGCATAACAGTCAAAGGAGATTGAGGAAATGAGAAAAAAGATCAGGCATTTATAAGTCTATTAATGCAGAAAAAATGCATACTTTTTGAGAAAAACCGTAACATAATCTTTGTTTTTTTCAGTGCATTTAAACTTATTTGAAAAATGTTGAGGTAAAAATTCTTGTGGTACTACATAAATTTGGCTAGTGGAAGTTTATATGAGCAAAAGAATAACATCAGGAATATGTTATATATTAATATATACATTATTGATCATAGATAATTTTTCGTGTTTACAGTTTAAAAAGATAAGCTACGGATAATGAAATAAGGGAACTACATCAGAATTGTTATTCCACTTAATACATTCTTTCTTAGTTTATCTTGGATACAATAACTTTTTTCTTTATAGATAATAAGCTATGAGTAAAACCCTCTGAATAAAAGATACTTGTTTTAGTAGAAAGTCTTTTTCCAAGCTTTGCATTAACTAAATTGGACCTGAGTGGGAATTAGAAAATAAATTATTTCTCATGAAATGTGCTAGTATCTAATCCTTGATGGTAGAGACACTTTCCAACTAATTTGCTTGATTCAGAATGTGATTTTTGAAGAATTAATCTGGAATAAAACTCATTATTCAAAAGGTTGAGAGGCAATTAAAAGAGAGATGTCACTTGTGTCTGAGAGCTTATGAGAGGGAAGTGGTCTCAATAACAGATGTCAATGACAGAGTGAAGAGTAAAGGGAATTGCAGCTTCCTTTGGAGAGGTAGCTATTATTCCAGTTATTTATAGTCAGAAGAGTTTGTGTATAAGGACTTCAATGTTTAAAATATGTCTTGTTGATTGACTGCTGAAAACAGAGCCAACTGAAGATAAAGCCTCAGTATATTAAGCCTACTAGATTTTTAAATTACAGTTAAATATTTGTCATTAAAATGTATGGCTTTAGGAGGAGAACTTAGAAATGAGATTTGCTAGTCATTGGAAGTGCTCATTAGTTGAAGGTCTAAGTGGTGTGAAATCTTTTCTCCCAACCCGGATTCCACTGGGTTACCTTTGAGTAACAAGAGTATAAGCTACAAGTTGGGAAAACTTGTTAAATATTCTAAACTTCTGAAAAATAGTTCTGGGATTCATTTCTAGATATCTGTTTTATAATTATGAAAAGAATAAAGAAAATGAGTTGGAGAATGAATTACATTTAGAGAAATGACTGACACTGATTGATGAATGTAATGAAGTTCCCAGTGTCTTTGGTAAGCAAGATAGCATAAAGTAAATGCTCATCATCCTGGTGAAAATTTCCAGTGCATTACATTTGCCCAATGTTCTGAGCACAAATGTGAACTGAGGTGAATTGGGAAAATTGAAAAGAGGATAGAAATAGCAGGTAGCCATCTTATTGGAGTAAAAAATTATTTGATCAAAATTTTGCTGAAGATTATTTTGAAAAATGTACGTGGGGAAGAAAAGAAGCTTAACAGAAATCCTGCTAGTTGCAAATTTGAGAATACTAAAATTTATATCCCATCCCATTGATACTGACTTAATGCCCCCCCCACCACCATCACCCAGAAAAGCTAAGCAATTATCTGATTGATGGCTGTTATCACTAAAAAAAAAAAAAATAGTATAACTTAGTCTAAAAATAGGCTTCACCTTTCTTTTTAGTAAAAATGATCTGGAATTTATTATAGCTTTCTTATAACTTTGCCTGAGTAGGCAGAGCTACATAATTTTTAGCTTTTCAGATTATGTGAATTAATTTCCAGTAATTCCCTTGGGGTCTGAAATTGCATGTAATGATATTGTTTTTCAAATAAAATGTGGAATTTGTTCTCCATTTCAGTCTTACAGAATGTCATTACTTTATGGTTAAACATTACATATCTGTAAGATACACAGTCTTATTCGAAATCTCTCTAAAACAACTTTGTGGTGATTGAAAAAGGAGCAGTCATATATAAATCTCAAATAGGTCATGTACAGTTGGTTTTGGAAATTTTTGTACTTAACATTTTTACGTGGCAAAAGAATTAAGGAATATGCAATTACAATGGATACTCAAAAACCTAATTTTTGTTAATCATTGACTTGATACTCATATGTTCCTAGTGTCATGATTGATGGTAATTATCATGGTTTTCCTTGACATCTCCATTGCAAAAATAGATTAAGAAGACCTCAGTTCTGACCCCCCAGGAGTTTTACACGTAGAAGCCCTTAAACTATTATAAAAAACATTAATTTTACATTTTAAATCAAGACTTTGATAAAAGTGGTAAAATATTTAATGTAGTTTTCTAGTTTGGAGAATCTAATTGGATAAAATAAACATCTTTTTCCTTTTTTTTCCTCTCTACAATTTTGTAATACTCAAAAAATATAAATGTGTGGTATTAAATGAGTTGCTTTATGTTTTCATTGAATAATTTATTTTGCCTTCCGACAGGAGAAATTTCAGATCCCATTAACACAATCATTTGAAAAAGAGGAGAAGCCCTCAAAAGATGAAGCAGAAAAAGAAAAAGCCAGTGATAAGTTGCCCAGAAAAATGTTATCAAGAGGTTTGCAATTTATTTTTGTGTTTTTAAACAAAATTTTAGTTTCACTATCAGTAATTCCATTCTTTACTCCTCAAATAATTATGTATAGTGTATCTGTATTAAAAATGACACAGAACAGAATGGAGGGATGATATAGTATTTATTCATCTGGATAAAATGGTATAACAGTTCTGTACATCAGTAAGATGCTTCAGCCAAAAATTGCAACATATACCAGAGTCAATGAGGAAAATAAATGTCTTGGTTTTGTTTTTTTGTTGTTATTGTTGTTTAATTTTTTAAAGACAGGCTCTCGCTATGTTGTCCAGGCTGGATTTGAATTCCTGGGCTCCAGAGATCCTTCTGCCTTAGCCTGCCAATTAGCTGGGACTATTAGCATGTACCACTGTGCCCAGCTTAGATAAACATCTTTAATCTGTTACTGGTCTGTCTCTCATATTGAAATATTGGAATCGTTATAATTTGTATATTGATTCCACTGAAAATATTACTTTTTTAAAATTTTTTTTTCCTTTTTTACTCACCACTATATAAATGAGGAAAAATATTACCCTTTAATTCTTCATTATACAAAGAGCTGATACCATAATATTCAGTATCCAATAAGAATATTCTCGGAAACCTAGAATGTTTGTTTTTCATAGTAAGTTTGGAGGGTCTTCACCATCATCTAGCATTGCAGGTCAATACAAATGCTTTTTAAGTTTATAATCCCAGTTATGTTGATCAGTGTTATAAACAGCTAAGGATATTACATTTAAGGGGAACAGATAAACATGAATATTTGAAAAATATTTTGAAAGCAAGTCTTTAGTAATAGACCTCATAAAAATCTAAGTAAATTATTCTTTCAGAGCTAAAATTCCTGTCTCCCTCCAAATTGCCTCCACTTATGTTTATAAATGAACTAAGCTGTCCTAAATTGCTACAAATTTAGTTAATTATCTAAATCATTTGAATGTTTCACTTAAGGAGGCATTTTTGACCACGAGGATGTGGTAAGTATATAAAAGGATCTTAAAAGAATTTAGAGCAAATTAACACATGTGAGAGATTAATTTTTTTTAAAGAATGTACATTGACATGCAGTTATATAAACTCACGCACATTGTAGGAGAGTAGAAAAAAATGTGATCATCTGGATTCATCATAAATTGCCTTTTCCTACTTTGTCAGTTTTTTTCAATGTGGGACATCTCGTTTTATTTAAGATATACATCATGTGTAAAAGGGAAAAGGATTTGTTTTCAAACAACTTTATGCTGGGTTTTTGTGTTGTTGTTTTTTAGATTCCAGTCAAGAATACACTGATTCAACTGGCATAGATCTACATGAATTTTTAGTAAATACATTAAAAAACAATCCCAGGTAAAAATTAAATTTATAAGGTTTACATTGCTTCTAGAGTACCATAATTTTGCTATATATGTTTTCATTATGGAGTTAGAGTATTACAATAAGATTGCAAAGATTTGAAGTACACCAGAAACATTTTAGTTTCTTAGGACTAAGATATTGGTCTATTATATGCACACGTATAAATATCTTTTTGCATTATGCATGTCACTATGATGTAAAAATAATTCATACTCTCTGTAGCAGTTTTGGGAAGTAGAGAATCACCATGATATTTAGGCTTTTAATTGAGAGAGAGGGAGATACCATTAATCATGAAAAAAAAGAAAAATAAATATCTCACCATAATACACTCAACCAAATAAGAAGTCAGTATATTAAGAGTGAGGTTTCGAATTTAGTTAAATGCAGAATTTTTGTTCTTTTTTGCTGAGTTTATAATATAAACCTTAAACGCAAAAATTGTTAAGGTGCTTATTTGAGTCAGTACTTTAACTAATTGTGGAATCCTTTGTTTTGCTAACGTACTAAAAGAGTAGTTTAGTTTGATGACTCTTTGGCAGGTGATCAACCACTTCGAGGCATTGTCCCTATAAAAAGGCTATCCACAAAATATCTGAGTAATACTTTCATAGGATAAAACACACCAGGTTAAGTTAAGAGCCCCTTTTCTAGATACTAGCTTTCCAGAGTGGTAGTTATTTGACATACATTGAAATAAAAAGAAAATAATGTCACTGGGTATGTGCATATGGAAGATAACATGAACAAGTCTCTTCAGTCTCACTGAGGCTTATTTCATGTCCAGTCTTGCTTCAGGATAACCTTCATTTTCATTCAGGGTTTATTGTATTCATTGCCATCTTGATTTTCTGTTTTGTACATAATATAAACCCCAAAGGGAGAACCACCAAATGAAAAATGGTCTCCTTGTAATAGGAATTAAAGGATTACAGTTATGGAGTGAGAGGGAAGATAGGCAACTGTGCGTGACTTTTTTTTTTCCACTCCAAGTTTATTCCTCAGTAGTCCCAGCAGATAGATGAATTCATTAGTTCATTGAACAAGCATTTATTGAGTGTCTAACCATGTGCCAAGCATTGTAGATATAAAGATGAATAAGACATTATCTCTGACACTGAGTGAAATATGCACCATCTCTGTGCTAGAAAAAGACATAAGTAGTTAAAATTAGAGCAAATATTGTAAAAAAGGTTTATCCAAGGTGCTATAGAAGCTAAAAAGGGGACCCCAACCTCTGTTTGAAAGGATTTGGGAAGGCTTCACTGAAAAGGTAGTGCCTGAGCTGAGGCTTGAATTCAGAGTACTTTAAATGGGAGCTGTCCATACAGAGACATGGGAAGGGCATTCCACGTAGAGATAAGAGCGTTGCCAAGACAGAGTAGTGTGAGAGGGGAAATGCTGTATCCAAGGGAAGACAAGATTGTATCCTCTGGCTCTTGCCAGGAGACATGTGGCAAGTGATTCTGGAAAGTGATAGGGAAGGTACTGGTGAGGTATGAAGCATAGATCATGTCCAGTTGTCCTGAGGACACCGTGAGGCAGTGAGGAAATGTGCTGGGACCTTTCGATTGTCCCAATGAGTGTAGAGTGCTACTATGAAGCTAAGGATGCTTAAAACAAAAAAAAAAGTAAGGTAGCAATGAAAAGTTTTCTTACTTGAAATGCCAATGGTGTACCAGTTGAGAAATACTCAGAATGACATACTAAGTTGAGGAATAATTTATCATAGTCAGATCTGTGTTGTAGAAAGATTACGTTGGCATTTTAGAAAGATTATTTTGTTAGAGAAGACTGTAAGCTAAGAGAGTGGTTAGGAGACCATGAAAAACAATGGAGGGGAAAGGACACATTTGAAGGATATTGAGGAAGTACCACAATAGGACTTGATGATCATTTATATATGGAAAGGTAATGGATACAGTAGGGTAGAATAGAATGGCCACTACATTTCTAGCTGGACAGGCAGCTAGTCCCTGTAACTGAGAAAGTAAGTAAGGGCAATCATGAATGGAATGGAGTATACCCAACAGGGAGACAGGAGATGAAGTCTATGATCAGTTAAAAGGCTCTAGTTTTCAAATGAATGAACCAGGCTGGAGTTACACATTCATCAGTAGAGATGAAGCGTGCTGTGGAAGGGATTGCCCAGAAATGAAATAAATGACAAGGACAAAACTCTGTGGAGAGACAAATTTGTAAGGTAGATGAGAAGGGAAAGACTTGAGTCCTAAAGATAGCAGAAGAATCATGAAAACACGTGTCTTAGAAGTCAACCAAAGAGTAAGTGCTTCATGGAAAATAAAATAACAAAGAGAGATGCAAATAGAAGTACCAAAAACAATTAGATTAGGAAAGCCCTTGGCTATTTGAACAAGTCATTTCATTTGGGGTTGAAAGGTGGATATCAGAACTCAGCGGATTGAGGAATAAGTGGAAAGGCAGGAAATACATAGCTAGTGTGAGTAAAAGATAATAGAAACCTAGACAAGGCAGAGTTTTTCTTCTTTGTGAGCATGTAGGAAAGACATCAGCAAGGGACAAAGATTAGGAATCTCTTTTTTTTTATTTTTCAAAGGATCTGGTTTTCCTATATTTGCTTATTTTTGAAGACATGACGGTCACTTTGATGCATGATTTCCAATACAGTATGTATATTTTAAAAAGTGATTATTCTTTCTCATTTCCAGCTTGAGAAATGATTAATCAGATTTTACTTTTAAAGACTGTAATCATAACAAGACTTTATCGTTTTCTTTTTCTAATTTCAAAATATTAAAGGAGTACAAATGTTTTACATGGATACCTTTTATTAGTATAATGCTTAAGTTGGGGTTTTTAGTGTGCCTATCACTTGAATAGTGTTCATTGTACCTGATAGGTAAGTTTTTACCCCTACTTCTCCCCTCTCCTTGATTTCCAGTGACTTTTATATCTCTTTTTGCCCATGTGTGCTCATTAGTTAGCTCCCAGTTATTTACATGTGATATTTGTTTTTCCATTCCTAAGATACTTCACTTAAGATAATGCCCTCCGCTTCCATCCAAGTTGCTGCAAAAGACATTATTTCATTCGTTTTTATGGCTGAGTAGTACTCTATGGGGTGTGTGTGTATATGTATGGATGTATATATACATGGATATATATATATATTCCACATTTTCTTAATCCACTCATGAATTGATGGGCACCTAGGTTGATTTTACATCTTTGCAGTTGTGAATAGTGCTACAATAAACATTTGAGTTCACTAATCATCCAGGAAATGCAAATTAAAATGCAATGAGATACCTCCTTACTCCTGTCAAAATGGCCATTATTAACAAGTCAAAAAACAATAGATACTGACGTGGGTGCAGAGAGGGAGGAACACTTATAAACTGTTGGTGGGGCTGCAAATTACTACAACCTGTACTAATTTGTTTACAGAAACCGTGTCTAGATTCCTCAGAGAAATAAATATAGACTTAACATTCAACCCAACAATCCCACTACTGGGTATCTACCCAAAGGAAAACAAGTCGTTTTATCAAATAGAAATCCATGTATATGCATTCTAAATTATTTTTCAGTAGAAAATAATGCGTAATAGTACAGTTACGTTTTCTTTTACAAATGCAAAAGTTTTTAAGTTTCCTGCATGGGCATTTAATGTAGGTTTTTAGTATACTCACACATATGCAACTATCATTACGGTCAGTTTTAGAGTTTTTTTCATCTCTACGAAAAGAAACACCATACCTTTTAGCTATCCCTATGCTAATAATAATAATAGTAGTAATAATAATAATAATAAATTATCCCTAGACCTAATCTGTTTTCTGTTTCTGTAGATTTCTCTGTTCTGGACATCTCATATGATTGAAATTATATAATATATAGTCTTTGGTGACTGGCATTTATTCACTTAACATAATGTTTTCAAGATTCATCCATATTGTAGCATGTATCGACAGTTTATTACTTCTCTGTGTATAATCATCTTTATTTGAGAAAATATGCAGGTGAATAATTCATGTAATGGCTAATCTATTATTACTAATGGCACTGTGAGTCTGGGAAGTTCAAGTTAATGTTAAATTTTATGAGAAATAAGAATTGCTTAATAAATGGCTCAGTATTCTCTAAGTGAAGCACACAGATAATTGCCAGATATACATGGCACACAATTAGTAGTGTGCATGACAGAAAAGAAATATGGATAATACACATAAGTATATTAGGTAACTAATGGAGGGGAGCAACCCCATAGATTAATGTTGAGAATCGATTATTTTTAAAGTAATTTGTTTTGCTCTTGGAAGCATCATGTATTGTCCTGTTTGAAATATTTTCTAAAAATCACTTTTCTTGGAAGTAATGTTTAAGTCATTTTATTTATTATCTGTTGCAGAGGCTTGACCAAGGGCATATAAAACATTGGGTAGAAAGTGATCAGATGGAAGCATTATTGTCTTCTGCTTTTTTTATTTGCTACTGGTATACCAGCTACACACTCTTTCTCTAAAGTTACTTCTGATATAATCACTAGGACACTAGTAACTAAAAAATTGTTGCCCCTTTCTTTTACTTTTTGTTTTATTTTATTTATTTATTTATTTATTTATTTTTTACACAGTCTCACTCTGTTGCCTGAGCTAGAGTGTTGTAGCATCAGCCTAGCTCACAGCCACCTTAAATTCCTGAGCTCAAGCAATCCTCCTGCCTCAGCCTCCTGGGTAGTTGGGACTACAGGCATACATCACCACACCTGGCTAATTTTTTCTATTTTAGTAGAGACAGAGTCTTGCTCTTACTCAGGTTGATCTCAAACTCCTGACCTTAAGCTGTCCTCCCACCTAAACCTCCCAGAGTGCTAGGATTACAGGCATGAGCCACTGCACCAGGCCTTTCTCTTCTTTTTAACTTTAAGTAATACTTTATTGGTCAACATGCTTGAGAATCCTTGTTTTTATTAGCTCTCTAATAATAGCATGTATTGGTTCATTTTAAAGGTTATACGATAACAATTTCAATAAGTGTGCCCACTTTTAGACGTTTTGGTTCATATGCTAACCGTTAACATTACCTTAAGAAAAGTAATTTGTGGACCCATTAGAGTCTGAATCCCATATGTAGTGCCTCTGTAAAGGATTACTAACTTTTAACTTACGACCATTACAAAAATATGTCCTCAGTTACAGATTTGAAAATCTAGAAGCATAGACTAAGCTACAGGACATAAAAGGCAGGAGGTGTAAATCTTAAGACCCTAGGAAAGTTATTACTCTCATTTATCTAAAAGTTCTACTAAAAACAGAAGAACTTAGGTTAAATATTAATAGTAAGTGATCCAGATAATGATAAAAAAAATCCTCTGTAATCTATAGATTCACATGTTAAGGGGGGAAAAGCCTGAATTTTTACTAATGGCTAGTAAAATTTTTAAATTTTATATTCTTCATGAAGACAATAGAAATTGCTTTTCAATGGCAGCACACTCACTGAAGAACATTGGAAGTATCTTTTTGTGTGTGTGACAGTCTTACTCTGTTGCCTGAGCTAGAGTGCCATGATGTCATCATTGTTCACTGCTACCTCCAACTCCTGGGCTCAAGCAATCCTCCAGGCTCAGCCTCCCACGTGGCTGGGACTACAGGCATGCACCACCACACCCAGCTTTTTTTTTTATTTTTGGTAGAGACATGTCTCCTTCTTCCCCAGGCTAGTATGGAACTCCTGACCTCAAGCGATTCTCATGCTTTAGCCTCCCAGAGGGCTAGGATTACAGGCATGAACTACTGCCCACCCTTGAAATATCTTATACCTACTGTTTAGTTCAAACACAGAAAACCAATTTAAATGCATTGTTTTGTGAACTCCAGATAAGTTGCTTGCCTCAGAGTCTCTCCTTTTTAAATAAGGCAGTAAATATTTATGAGAAAATATATCATAAAAGTTACTAAAAATATTATCTCAAGATAAATTGACCTCAAAAACTTAGACTAAAGAGGGTTTTACAGTTAAGTAAATAAATCTTTTTTGGGAGGTTCTCCTTCATAAGGTTACTTCATAGGGGGCTCTAAAAATTTAAGAAAAAAAAAGAATATTAGAAGAACTTCTAGATAAAATAATTTTATTAATTTATTCCATACACAATATATTTGTTGAGCCCTTCTTTGTATACAAATAATCTGAATAACTATGTAATGACAATTGTGTTAAATACTATTAAAAGTATGAAAGAAATGGGTTCTAAGAAAGAATATAAGAGGGTGTTTAGGTAAAGGAAATAGCATGTTTAAGGAAACTTAGAAAGGAGCTTGGCAAGTACAGAGCTAAGACAGACTGATAGGAATTTTGTGAGATAGGGTCAGGAGAAGAGGCTGGAGTTGGATGAAGACCTGCTCACGCCTGTGTTGTAGGCCATGTTACAAATGTTTAGTTTTAAGGGAAACCCTTGACAAATTTAACCAAGGGAATGATGTGTGGTCACATATGTGTTCTTAAAAAGTCATCATGCGTGCTCCACGTAAAATTAGAAGGGAATGGGAAAGATAAAAGGAGACAATATGCTGTTGTTCCATAGTCAAGCCAGAGGTCCTGATTGCTTTGGTGCAGAGTTGTGGCAGTGGAAAAATAAATAGAAGATAGATAAAATTTGTAGTCGTAATTAACTGGATAGGAAGATTAGAAAAAGGTTGGTAACAAGCCTAAAATTTTCGTGGTTCTGGTATGATATACTAGGTAGAAGGTAGCGCCACTTTTTGAGATAAGGAATGCTAAAGGAGAATCAGATTTGAGGGCATAATTGAATATGGCTAGAATTTGTGTTAAAATGTAATCCTGTTTTCAGCTTTGGGTTTGAAATCACCAGGTAGGCATGTTTTTCTCTTGATTTTTTTTAACTAATATAAAAATGTATGATTAAATATTTGTTGAATGAATGGGGGGAAGGTATGACTTAGTTTTATGAGACTTCTTTTGCAATATAGAGGGAGGATCAAATTCAGAGCTGATGTATAGACTTGTAGGGGCTACCAACTCTTAAATTAAAATTAGAAAATCTGTATGGTATTTATTTTAGGAATCATTAACCCTTGGCCTTGTTTTCTTGATCTATAAAATTTGAAAGACAGAACTGAATGATCTATAAAGCTACTTGTAGCTTTAAGGTTCTTAGTTGTATTTTTTTATCACATGCATATGGAGTTTCCAGTAAGTATGGGAAAACTCTGGAGCCATGTTCTTGGTGTGTGAGCAAGGGGGTCCTTTGGGGAGTGGGACTGTTAATTTGTTACAGCCTAAGTGCACTAAATAGGACCCTAGTGATCTAAAGGATCCCATGCAGGTATTCCCTAGAGTCCTTATTTATTTTCTATGTTGGAGGTCTTTGGGTCACTTTGATTTTTATGAGAAATTTTCCCCAAAGACTTAAAAATATAATAGCAATTAACAGAATGAGATGAGAAGATCTCCTTTTCTGAATTTAGAGTTAGTAATGTTGTTTATACTTCTGCTATCGTCCCATCAACGTACTAGCATTGGATTCCCATAGGAGTATTTCTGTTGTTAGCTGGCATTGCATGTTCTTTAGAGTACTGTTTCTATGGAGTTCAGCATGATAACAAAGTCATGAGCTTAACTAAAGATGTCTGTTTTCTTGCTACCTCTCAGCTTTATTAAATGAGGAAATAAAATCTGATACGCTTTTATTATCCGTATATTTACAGAGCAAACTCTAATATAATGATACTTAGCAGATCAAAATGTATTTAAGAATGGCCACATGTTACTAATTGCTAAAATTGGATGATGAGTACATCAGGGTTCATTACACTATTCTGTACATTAGTGTATGCATGAAAATGTCCATAATAAATGCTTAAACTGAAAATTATCTCTTACTCTTTTAAAACATTGCATTTATAGAAAAACATGTAAATATTCTAGTATTAAGCTTGTGGTAGTCCTGAATATATAGTTTTTAGGGGAAAAAATTAGCATTTAAAGTTATAGCATGTTGACATTTGTGAGTATTTCACTGTTTTAAGAGTCTTCATACTTTGTTTCAGGGACAGAATGATGCTGCTGAAATTGGAACAAGAAATTTTAGATTTCATTGGTAATAATGAGTAAGTCCTGACATTTAACAAGAAAACAAATTGTCATCATAGTTCTCCCTGGCTTACTAAATTGGTTTTTCTTCTGCTTCTAGATCTCTACGTAAAAAATTCCCCCCAATGACATCTTACCATAGGATGCTGTTACACAGAGTAGCTGCTTACTTTGGATTAGACCACAATGTTGATCAGAGCGGGAAGTCTGTCATAGTGAACAAAACTAGCAATACAAGAATGTAAGTGTCGACATATAGGTAAAATGTTACATATCTGTGTCATAATACTTTATCTTCTTACAGCACCCTTCATCTGAGGTTTTCCAGATTAATTTTAGCAGTCTAATTAAGTTTCATGATAACCTTATGTGTGTGATAGGACCAAAAAATACAATTAGCTCACTAGGAAGAAAATGTACCAGCCTGAACTCAAGGGAGGTAAATGAGGACTGGGCACACAGTGAAAAAACAAAAACTCAGAGGACATAGTATCAGTTTTGTTTGATAACCACTCTCTTATGGATTTTTTTTTAATCAATGTAATTTAGATAGGTGTGGTAATCCTCAGACAAATTTGTTTAAAAGCTAGAGAGAACAAGAGCAGAATTTGTGTTTGACACCTTCACATTTAATTAATCGTTGATCGATTTACCATCCTTTCCAAAAGCTTCTGGTTTGGCTCCTTTTCTCCCACAAATCTCAAGATATTGGCTGTTGGTTAAAACAGTATCATCCGTAATGCTGTTGCATCGTCCCCTTCATGTGCTATATGTAATTTACTGAGGAAAAATTATAAAGAGTTAGGAGGAGCCATTTGCTTTACAAAGTAACTGCTTTGTAAGTGTTGGTAAGGTAGATCTTCAGTGCCATCAGTGCTGTTATTTGGGAGCAGAAGGCCCAATGCAGAGGCACCCAAGTTATAAAATGTACGTAGCACCTCTTCTGCCTGTTTCTAAGGCTAATCCTAAAGCAGCTATTAGAGTTCAGCTAAAATTTCTGTTTTGGTTTTTCAAAAGGATTTTCTTTTTTTTTTTTTTTTGAGACAGAGTCTTGCTCTGTTGCCCGGGCTAGAGTGCCGTGGCATCAGCCTAGCTCACAACAACCTCAAACTCCTGGGTTCAAGCGATCCTTCTGCCTCAGCCTCCCGAGTAGCTGGGACTACAGGCATGTGCCACCATGCCCGGCTAATTTATATATATATATTTTTAGTTGTCCAGATCATTTCTTTCTATTTTTTGGTAGAGACGGGGTCTCGCTCTTGCTCAGGCTGGTCTCCAACTCCTGACCTTTAGCATCCACCCACCTCGGCCTCCCAGAGTGCTAGGATTACATGTGTGAGCCACCGCGCCTGGCCTTCAAAAGGATTTTCTGTGTCAGTTTCATATGTGGCAATAACAGTTCTGTCATAATAAATAGCAGTCAACTTCAGATGCCATAAATAATGTTTTTTGGTTTATTATTTTTATGCCTTTCATGAAGCCAGATTTCTCTCAGGGTCTTGTCTATGAACCATTCGATTTGCATGGTTATGTTTATTCCATCTAAGTCCCTTCTGTTATAATGGCCTTCTACCATTATAGCTGCCATATTGCTTGCTGGAACTAAGTTGGTTTTCTTCCATTTCAAATACTCTCTCATCAACTAAGTAGATATATTTAGTATTTTTAAATGATTGTTCCCATAATTAAAATTAAATTAACAAAAGTAGATGTCTTAGAAAAGGGTCTTTCTTTCTTTAGGGATTAAATGTTACCTGAAAATGCAAGTCTGATAAAATTTTCATTGAAATTTAAATGTTCATGTCCCTTAGTCTATAAAAAATATCCTTATCAATTAGTCTTTCTCAAATTAGTTATATCCCATGGCTGAAGTAGGATAGTGACCATTAAGGTATGATCTGAACTATAGGTGAATAGAACTGTAATTCATTTAACCAATACCTTTCAACATTACTCAGAGCTGCTGGATACCCAAGAACATGTACATTAGCAGGCATTTTGACTAACATTTTGACTGGTGACTCTCTAAGGTTTTCAATACAGTGTAACCTCAGTTATTTGAATTCTCTGAATGATGTCACAAAGCTTCAGGGTTCTCTTCATTATGGTAATCAAAAATTAGGCTAAACAGAAATGTTCATAATGTACTTAAAGAAGTATGGGTCAATAATGTAATTATTACTAGACATTTCAGATCACTGAAGTTACACTGTATTCTTATTTTATATCTTCTGGGATATGAAGAAGGTTGCAAATCAGAAAACCTTAGAGATCTGCTCCACATTGAATAAAAACAAACTTACCTTTTCCTCATAGGGAGATTACCCGCTCCAGCCTTGAACCAGTGGTGTTGTGGATGTCAACAACCCGGTGTCCACTGGGGTGTCTCAATGGAGCGGGAAGTTGGCGATTGCAGGGCAGTAAATTCAGGCATCTATAAAAGAAAGAGGTAAGACAGTCTTAAGGTTAGCTGAAATGCCTGCCAGTGCTATTTGGTGTGGGAATCCAGCTGCTCTTTGAAAAGTTGCCAGGCTCTTGGTTAAACCTTTTATAGTTCACTTTGGAATAGCAAGCAAGCTCTCACTCAAACTCCTTGAATACAAACTCCTTGAATAAAAAAATGTGACTTTGAACAGCTACAAAAATAGATGATATAAGTAAGTGGGGGGCAGTCATGTAACAAAAATAACATTGTCAGAACTAAATAGAGAATCTTTCAAACTCCTGACAAAAGCAGTCTTTTTCTTATTATTTTGGTCACAAAGCTGTTTTTACTTTTTTATATTCCTTCTTCTTTAATTATATATATAGCTTTATGTGGATATCTGTTCTCTGTTTCGCTAATCTATTTTATGAGAGATTTCTTTAACTTAGATGATTCTCATTTTTAAATCTTCTTTTGCATAATTTGACAGGGGGCTTTTACAGTACTTTATTAAAAATTTACCAGGTTAAAACAAATATCCCAAAGTGTTACTTGGTCCTATATATAATGAAGTTTGCTGAAAATGTCATTATTCAGGTTTATTCGGATTAGAAATTTACTTAGGGTATTCACATATATTATGTAACTATGTAAGAGATATTTGAACTATATGTAAAAAAGTAATACTTAGGGATTCAATTAGATGTTCTTTATAGCCATTAAATAATGTTTTTGCATACCATATATTTCAAAAGAGTACTTCTAATTTTGTAATACAGTGATATTAAGTCATGATAATGTTGATTGAATTAATTTGCTGAAGCTGAGAGTATATTTTGGGAGGTGAAATTTTATCTCATTGTAATTTTCCAAGGGCACAACCTTGTGTCTGTCCTCTAGATCTCAGTGGAACTTGCCACATTTCCACAGAGGAAAGACCAATCCACTATAAAATGTATTGCTGAGATTTCTTAATCATTATTCCAGGTTATAACATTAACCTCCAAAAAAGAACTTCTCTTTTCTAACCTGTTTCAGTTAAAATAAAACAAAGCTGTGCCTTGCTGTAATTAAGAATTAATTCTTGGTAGCTTAAATGCATTTTGAAGTAGTCACTAAGTTTTTAGTTAATTCAACCACAAAATATTTGATTATTTTCATTTTGTATGACACCAAACGAGGAACGGTAGGAGTGATATGAGATATAGTGCTGTACTTTCTTCTTTGTCCCAGAATTTTTTCATAGAGTAAGAGGACGCATTGCAAAAAGAAAGTATAGGCTTTGGGTCTGACTGACCTGGGCTCCAGCTATGGCTCAGTGATGCGCTTGCCTTTTGACCTCGCACAGTTGCTTAAGCCATTTGAAACTCAGTTTTCTCACTAATGTTTATAATAACAACAAACTTCCGAGTTTATTGAGTTTATTGTTTTATGTGTTGTTGTTCATGTATTATTAATACTTTTCATCTTCAGAACAACCCTATGAAGTAGGTACCCTGTATAAGTCCCATTTTACAAGTGAGGAAACAGGGAAATAGAAAGGGCAAGTGACTTGTTCAAGTCATAGAGCAACTAGAGTGGTAAAGCTTAATATTTGAACCCAGGCAGTCTGACTCCAGAACCCATGCTGTATTTGATTTGGCCTCTCAACCATAACATGAGATAGTTAGTATTTTCTCATGAGATTATTGTGAGGACTAAATGAGATAACGTAAGTTATCTACGAATGTCACTAGTAAGTGGTAACTTTTATTACTTACTACGTTCATGAATTGTTATGTTTGACTTTTCTGTAAATATTGTACATTACCTTTTTTTTTTTGTTCCTTTGTTTTATGTTTTTTTTAGACCTGATCAGAAATTTAATGAACATATTAAGGATGATAAAGGTGAAGACTTTCAGAAACGGTATATCCTCAAGAGAGATAATTCTAGCTTTGACAAAGATGACACCCAGGTAATCTAGAACAATAAATAGCATTTTTACAGGTGCAAGACTTATATACCAGTAGTTCATTTTCCTAATAGTTAATTATTCTCTTTTCTTTAGATGAGAATACGTTTGAAAGATGACAGAAGAAGCAAATCTATAGAAGAAAGAGAAGAAGAGTACCAGAGAGCTAGAGACCGAATATTTTCCCAAGATGTATGTACTAACCTGTATTTAGGTTTTTATGTTAGAATATATTCTAATTGCATTGGAAGGTCTCATTCCCCCTATAATTTATTGATCACTTTTTTTTTTTTTAATTGAGACACAGTTTTGCTTTGTCACCCAGGCTGGAATGGGTGGCCTCATTATAGCTCATTGCAATCTTGAACTCCAGGGCTCAAGCAGTTCTCCTGCCTCAGCCTCCCGAGTAGCTGGGACTACAGGCTCGTGCCACCATGCCTGGGTAATTTTTCTATTTTTTTGTTGAGTCAGTCTCGCTCTTGCTCAGGCTGGTCTCGAACTCCTGGCCACAAGTGATCCTCCCACCTTGGCCTCCCAAAGTGCTAGGATTACAGGCATGAGCCACTATGCCTGGCCTGATCATATTTATTTTTAATCATATTTGATACATATAAGGTCATCTTTTAGAAATAATGACACCTGTCTTATTTGTGTTAATAATAGTTTATAAAATACTATATTGCAACAGTTATGTAAAATTTTACAGAAGTTGGAAGCAAATGTACTATAAGAGTTATTGAAAGATTATTGGACTGAGGATATAGTTTGTGTGTTTTTCTTTCTTTTTCATACTTCTGATAGACTTGAGATTTTTTAGAACATTGGTCTACTATCTACAAAATCATATCTCTAAATCCTACTTGTTAGTGGACTTTCCTTAACAAATAACTTGTTTCTTTTAAAATAAAGCTAATTGATTTTTTAGATTAATATTTCTTTTCTACTTTACAAGTGATTATATGAGAGAAGTCTTCTGAATGGTTAATATTTTAGGCATATATACCAGAAGGGAGTCAGTTTGATTTTACCAACATTTGTTTAGCATCTATTCTTTGCACTACTAGGTACTATTCAAGAATATATGAATGTATGTAATGTGTATTAACACTGCCACAGATAGAAATTTCCTCTGTGTTAGAACGCAGATTAAATAACATTAAAATCCAGACCATCAGTTAATAATTTATGGCATTCATTCAACAACTCTTATTGAACATCTTTGGTAAGTGCTGTGCTGGGCACTGGAGAACATATCTATGGACAGATACAATAATTTATCCCCAAAACAACACTGTACGGTAGATACTATCATTGTTTTTATTTTCAGATGAGAAAACTGAGATTTCAGGAGGCTAAGTAAAATAGCCAAAGATCACACAGCTAGAAAATAGCAGCGCTGGGATTTCAACCCTGGTCTGCTGAAGTACTAGATTTACGTCTGTTTGTCTAGTTTAGATAGATGAGGTCTCTGCCCTTGGTAAGTTGTCCAGTAATGACAATATGGTATATATTTTATATAGAGACATGAAGGTATATTAGGAGACACAGCAGAAAAGTACCACAAACCCGTGGGACATGGCAGAAAAACACCACAAATTAGAACTGGGTACGGGATGAAGAGAGTTAGCTTCCAAGAGGAGACCTACCAGAGTGAAGAGTTCTAAGTAGAGAGTCAGTATTTGCAGAGGCCCAGAGGTAAGGGAGAACTTGACACATGTGAGGAACTCAAAGATTCAGAGTAGTTAGATTACAGCCTGGGTGGTGCAGGAGTGACAAAAGTTTAGATTGGAAAAATAATCAGGAAACAGGTGACTTGGCCCTGAAAGTTTGTTAAGGTGGATAGACTTTTGGCTCTTTTGGACTTTTGGCATTTTTTTGGTCAACACATTTTTTTCTGTAAAGGGCCAGATATAAATATTTTAGGTTTTTTGAGCCATATAGTCTTTATTTTCATTACAGTTACTCAAATCTGATCTTTTAGTGTGAAAGCAGCCATAGACAATTCATAAATGAATGGTCATAGCTGTGTTCCAGTAAAACTTTATTTGTAGAAACAGGTAGCTGGCTGTAGTTCGCTGACCCCTGTGCTAAAACATCTGGGAGCCATTCAAGAGAGAAGAGGTATGATCAGATCGACATTTTAGGAGACATTGCTGTAGCTTCTGTTGTATAAAATGGATGAAAAAAGCAAAAATTGCTAGCTCGAAAACTAGTTAGAAGACTGTTATAATAATACAAACAAAAGGATCATTGCCTGACCTAGGTTAATAGTGCTAGAGGAGTTTTACTATAAGTTCCATTAAGGCACAGCTGCTTATTCACTGCTATTTCCACAGCACTCATGATCAGATATTAAGTGAATGATGTGGAATCTGCAGGCTGGAATATACCTTGAACATGTGACAATGAAAATGGGTTCACTTGTTTGGAATTGAATATTTGAATTTCAAATTAATTTGGACCACAAAATGAATGACTTCAAGATTTATCTGTTATAAGTAAGCATAGTGTCTCCAAGGTAGAAAGAAATTCCATTTTCACTTATTTGTGTACCCTTATCAACATTTTGGACTTTTTAAACATTATTACTCATATCGTCATCATTGGTTTACAGATAGCATTATGTATTTGACAAAAGCTCAACTTTATGTATCTATTCTTTCTTTCTAGTCCCTGTGTTCCCAAGAGAATTATATTATTGACAAAAGGTGAGGGAATTTTTAAAATCTGTTTTGGTAACTGTCTGACCAGTGCTAATAAAAATTAAAATATCTTATTAAAATGCCAACAGACTCCAAGATGAGGATGCTAGTAGTACCCAGCAGAGGCGCCAGATATTCAGGTATTAGAAGCATGTTTTCAATACAGTGTTGAAAAATTAAAACACTTTTTCTTTATTCTTTTTTTCCCCCCTATTAGCTTTTCAAAGTTCTACTTCTAAATTACAGAGTTAATAAAGATGCTTCAGGAAGATCAACAAATAGCCATCAAAGCAGCACTGAGAATGAGTTGAAGTATTCAGAACCACGACCCTGGAGCAGCACAGATTCAGACAGCTCCCTCCGAAACCTGAAACCTGCTGTAACCAAAGCCAGCAGCTTCAGTGGAATCTCGGTCCTGACAAGAGGTGATAGTTCTGGAAGCAGCAAAAGCATAGGCAGGCTTTCAAAAACAGGTATAAATATCTACCTAAACCTGTGCAGTCAAGACATTAGTTTTCCTAGTGTTGTCTTTGCTCTGTATTTATCATGTGGCTTCTAATTACCCTAAAATGTAAAATCACTACCAACAGTTCATTGACAACCTCCAAAGTAGTTAAGAAGTAATGTGTTTATTGACATTAGGATTCACTGTCTCTCCTGGAGATAGGTTTACAAACATCAATTAAAATAACAATTCTTGTCTGTGGTGATATAAACTTAATCAGGTAGGTGCGGTGAAATGTCCTCTCTTGTTTGAATGCCTACTAGGTGATTGGAAATTCTTCATTGCTTATTTATAGTTGGAAGGTGTGGTTTCTCACCTAGGATTATTGAACATTGATTGCATTTTTCATGATAAAGTCCTTCATTTGACATTCCAAAAAAAATGGCTGAGAGTTTTTTGAGGAATTTAAAAACCAAAGAAAATCGATATGATGTAACTATTATAAATGATGGGAAATTTCAATAATCTCCTCATTCTCCTAAACTGCTTTCTTTTAGAGTACATTGGCTTATAACATTTTCTCTTTTCGTTTTCACTAACTGCCTTCAATACTAAAGAAGCTTATGTGTCTTTTAGGACTTACAGATGTTTGTTTTTATCCCAAAATAAGCATGAAAAGTCAGAAACAGTTGTTTCTCCCTAGCTATTGGGGTTAGCCTAGACATACGGTATTGTGCAGATAAGAATTGAAGGGTATGTTTGAAGGTAACAGTATTTTTTAATACCTAACTAGAATCAATGATTTAAATTGTTAAGGCTTGTCAATTACAGTTGCCACCTTTTTTTTTTTTTTGAGACAGAGTCTCACTCTCTTGCCTGGGGCAAGTGCCGTGGCATCAGCCTAGCTCACAGCAACCTCAAACTCCTGGGCTCCAGCAATCCTACTGTCTCAGCCTCCCAAGTAGCTGGGACTACAAGCATGAGCCGCCATGCCCGGCTAATTTTTTCTATATATTTTTAGCTGTCCAATTAATTTCTTTCTATTTTTGGTAGAGGCGGGGTCTCGCTCTTGCTCAGGCTGGTCTCGAACTCCTGAGCTCAGAACGATCCGCCCACCTCGGCCTCCCA